>JACXIL010000035.1:0-182060 GCA_014737365.1 Bombus soroeensis | reverse complement strand
TAAAATATATTAAATAATTATGCCATAGATCTATATCTGCAACCTATCAATGCAAAATTTTAATGTTATAGGTAGTTTATATATTATTCATTTTACTATATCTTTGTTAAAACTGTGTTTCAAGGTAATGGTGCTTTTATAATTTTATTACTTGAATTTACAATTTTAAGGTAAATATGTTATTCTATTTGATGTAAACAGAAAAAATGAAATATATGATAATAAGATGCAACTATTTGGATTTATAAATATTCGACATACCTTGAACGTGGAATAATTAAATGATCGCAATGAACAAAGGGAAAGAAATGTATTAATGATACATAAAATTATATCTTTTGAAATACCTGAAATTTAAAAGTAATCAGTTACTATATTACATACAAAACATATTCACAGAGGCAATATGAAAAGATCATTCAACTTTTTCGTTTAAATATTTCTAGTGATTATTTTTAAAACGTTATTAGGACCAAATACTGACTAACTATTGAAAAGATGTATTACAGACTTGAATATCTGGGAATTTTCAGAACGCAACGGTGGAAATAGTTTTTTCTCATGATAATTTTTTGATGGAATTTCAAGGCTACTAGTATTTTTTTAAGTAGGACCTGAAAGAACTCTATATTTATCATTCAATGTTCTTGTAGAACAGGAAAAAGCAAATACACCGACTTTAATAACAATATCAGTCTCGTCATTTAATCTTGAGATATTTGCGTTTGAAATGTATGTATGTATAGATTATGCATATATATGATATTTAATTATGTCTCCACTGATAAATTTTTCGGTTCCTAGACAAAATTTTTCAAGTGCTCAAATAAAAGTCTAAAACCTAAAGAATTAAAAAATTTAATAATTCATTGATTTATAAATATTTTTAAATTATTATTTTAGGTTTTGGTTTATCAATATTATTTATACAATAAGGTGAATATAAATATAGACTAATATTGAAAAGTTGTCTTTTATATCGAATATTTATTGTAAGTCATACTTTTGTATATATAATTGATATGAGCTATAAAACGTATACATATCGTCACGTTATACTATTTTATTCCTTGAATATTTTTCAAAATATATGCTTATGTAAGGGAATGTAGAATTTATATGTTACACATAACATACGAAATGCGATGTGATAAAAATATTTCGTCGGAACGAAGTATTACAATTTCTACGTTTCACAATGGTTTCAGATAACGTAGTAAGACTTTCGTTTCTCAAGTAGCATAGTTTCGCGTCTAGATGAGGTATCAAACTTATGGTTGTAGTTTAGCTTGCTTACGCGCCGCGAATTCGTGACACGAGCACGAGCGTGACGAACGCGGAGTGAGTGCGTACTGAAAATAAACAGAGAGTAGTGGTGTGGTGACAAGAGCGCGGGTCGAACGATGGCTTCGCCGAACAAGAAAGCCAAGAAATTAGAAGATCCAGGTTCGGGCGAGGGTGTTGAATCACGCGATTACGACATTGAAATACAAAAGACACTCGAAGAGATTGACGGGTGTCAGAATCAAATCGATGGCCTCAATGAGAAGGCCAGCGATGAAATCCTCGAAGTCGAGAAGAAGTATAATAAGTTGCGTAAGCCCTATTTCCAGAAACGGAATGACATTATTAAGAGGATACCCAATTTTTGGGTCACTGCTGTATCCTTTCATATGATGACATTACGGTTTCGCTAATAATAGTTACTAATATATCTTTGACGTTTCTCGGCAATGCCGGCGTCCACCGGCGCTAGTCGCCATCTTGCCTCCTTGTATACCTATAGAACTATGTATAACTACATGCGGTCACGCGGAATGCAATATATATTTATTTTTTTAAAAAATGTTTTACATGATCGTTGTTTTAGTAATACGGTTCATTACCTTAAATATGCGTTTAGTTTTTCTTTTATAGTATATTTTTGTTGTATATTCTAATTAATAGTACATATTACTCAAATGTAAATATTTTCTTCTTTCATGATCTTTTCTTCTATGTTTACAATGTTAGGTCTATTGAACAATTATTTTTTTTCTATCTCTTTTTATTTTTTTTAGTTTATATGTAGTTTTATTTGATTTACATTCAAAATTACTTTAAACTATCAAAATATAAAATTTCATACTTCTATTATTGAAAAATAAGCTGTCCATAATATTAACATAATAATATGTATGTTAATATATTGTACATTATAAAGATTAAATATGATAAATCGTAACATTAAAGATGTGATATGATAGGTTAATGTAAATTTCCTTAGTGAATCTATAGTTTGTAAACAATAAGGAAATAGCAGAAATATTGGAAGAAGATGAAGAAGATGCACTTCGATTTTTAAATAAATTAGAAGTTGAAGAATTTGAAGATATTAAATCAGGTTATAGAATTAATTTTCATTTTGATGAAAACCCATATTTTGAAAATGACGTCCTTACAAAGGAGTTTCATCTAGGTTCTTCTGGTGAGCACATTTCTAAATCTAAATTCTATTTTATAAATTGTCTCTTAGCATTACTTCAATTGTATCAATTTTGATTATGTTATTCATTTTATATTTAAAAGTATGATTTCTTACTATATATTTGATAAAATTTTAATTTTTAATATAATTTTCAAAAGTTATTGATTTATAGAATAATATTAAATTATTTATACAGATTTAATTAATTTCAATATTAAATTATATGTTCAAACAATGTAGGTAATATAAGTAATAAGTAACATAAATAATAAGTTATTAAATAAGGTAAAATTACAGGCTATGTTTGTATAGAATGACAAAGTTTGTAGTATACATTCTCAAATACATATAAGCCTTTTTAATAAAGTTTACATCTAACATGATAGAAAGAATTAAAAAATAATTTTCTTGTATTGTCTTATTTATAATTATAACACAAACAATTTTTGAAGAAGTTGTAAGTGAATGTTAAACTCCTTGTTGAATAATCATAGTTTTGATGTATCTCCTGCATTTTTGCAGGAGATCCAGCATCTCAAAGTACACCTATACGTTGGAAAGAAGGTGCAGATTTAACAAAAAGAGCAACAACCAAAGCCCCATTAAAAGGTCGTAAAAGGCCATTAAAACACAGGTCATTTTTTGATTGGTTTACGGATCATGGAGATCCAAGTTCAGATGAAATAGCAGAGTTAATTAAAGATGATATGTGGCCTAATCCATTACAGGTAAAATTATTCATATTATAATTAAAAGGAAAGATCTATTATTATTGAATATTTGGACGTCACCACATAGAATATTTGGTTTTTGTATACAAAATTATTTGGTTTTAGTATTATTTGGCACCAGATATGGATGTTGAAAATGGCATTGAAGGTGATGGCGAAGATTGCGATACAGAAGAAGAGGAAGAAGAAGAAGATGGTGGTGCAGATGAAGGTGATGAAGCAGGTGAAGGTGAGGAAGGAGATGATAGCATAGTTGTTGTCGAAGATGATGTAGATGAAGATGATGAGGAAGAAGAGGCTGTGAATGATGAAGATGATGGAGTAAACGAAGAGGATGATTTATTGGTAGATGACGAAGTGGATCGTGAAGGTATAGACGGTTTTTTTTCTTTTTTAATATTTCTATTACATTATAGTAGATTTGTTATATGTAAGTTTCTAATGTATTTAATATATTTCTAATTACTGTTTGTGTTACAGATGGCGAGGGAGAGGAACCAGAATAGAATATAAAGTTGGTTTTCCACAATATTGGTTACAGTCATAGACACTAAAAAAAGGATCGCTGAAAATACACATCAGGTTGATTGAAAATAAATAAAGTTTGCAGGACTGAAAATATTGAGCCATATGAATAAACCTCGGGACAATTTTGGGAAAATAAAGTAGAAAACAGAATTCAGTAGACCTAATCTTTATCGGCGTGAAGGAAATTGTATGTACAAAAGTACAATATTTGTTTGATTGTGCCGAAACAAAGAAAAAATGGTCTGAGATAAATTAGATAGGTTTGACACTGCACTTTGTTCTAAAACTGTGCCGCAATACAGTACGAATTCCTTAGTTATATTCATATGGCCTAGTCATTCTCTATAGAGTAGGTATATGATGAAGAACACCTGCTCATCTTCATCGTGATACAATTACATTAAGGAAAGAATAAATTATAAGATATAAACGAGATAGTGGACAGGTGTTCTTTTCGTCTGTTTTGTCACAAAAATCTATTCCATCGCACTACTTCCGGAACGAGGTGTTTTAAATATTTTTGAGAGTGACAGTATGATAGATATATGTTCAAATATACAGTATTTGATTTTTATCGTGAAAAGATTTAACTTTTTAAAATAGTAAAATGTGTGTGATACATTTATTAAGAATTGTAATTTATTATTAGAACACATTTATGAATTATAATCGTAATTTACAGTTACAGTTTGTTTATTAATTTAGAAATGTAAAGAAAGTGAAGGTAAATTTAATATATTCTCAGTAATTGAATTTATTTTGAATGTCAATTGGGAACATATCGCAAAACATAGTAATGTGTATAAAGATGTATAGAATGTAAAGAATTCATGCTTTTTTACAACTTTATTATAATTCTGTCATACCCACGGTGTAACGTTACAAATTTATACTATTTGAGAGTGTCGAACGTTTTTATACAGTTATTTTACATTATGTAACATTTTGTGACTTTCATATTGATGATAATACACTAATGTTTTACACACACATACACACGCGCGCGCGCGCACACGCACATTCATATATGTATGTATATGTATTAAGTTTACTATCGATCAAATTGGTTAATTATTTCAAATTCAATTAAATCTCTATCTATTTTGAATGCAAATAAAATGTAACTATTACATTATTTTAGCGTATTCTTTTGTCACTTTTTGAAAATGTATCATACTACAATTTAGTGATGTTGAATGATATAATAAAATCAATTCTATTATGTTAAGTACATAAATCTGTTGAAATACGATTTAAATAAATCCAATGCAATACAATCGGTAGATATAGTAAAACCTATTATTTTAGTGGATATTTATTACTGTTCTATTTATTCAAATATACAAATATACAAATATTTGCATTATAATTTGTCCAATGTTCCACTTGATCAAGAATTGATACTTGTCACACTCAAAATGAAAATCAATTCACGGAGGTCACCTCGTTCTTCTTCCAGATTTTACATTATAAATTTTCCACTTTTGCGAAGAGAAAATATATCGCAAGCGTTTTTCATGCGTAATTTTGACACGTACTTTTAATTCTAACGGCACCTTTATACATTATTGTTACGCGCCAAAGGTGAAGTTAGAATGAGGAGTAATCATAACTCTGTTATATCTCCCGCGATGTGCCAACCAAGAACACATTGCGATCGATTTTAGATTTCGGTGCAAATAAGGGTTCTATTGAAAGGTTTGATTGAGCGTTTCCTTTGGAGTCTAGGAAAAATCAAATAATTACATCGCCCAAAATAGTTAACATGCAGTTACATCTGATTTAATTACTTAAAGTTATCCAAGAAACATGTTTTAGGATAAAACCTGTTTATTAGCTCTTGGATAAAACAGTTTCGAATTAAGGAAAATCTTTCGATTAACATGAAATTATTATAATATTGAAAATCTCTTAGAGTAAGATTCCTATTTTTCTACTAAATATTTAAAGGTTAGCAAAGTAAGCAATTATTTGATTCCTCCTAGAAAACGATAAGGTACGCTTGTCTACGACATATTCTGTCATAATTATCAGCCAATGTCCTGAAGTGAAATATTCAATGTTAATGAAAATGCGCGTTAACGTGACTTATTAGACCTGCGTAGAGATTTGGCATATGGCCGCACAAAGGGCATCTATGTCCGAGATAAGTGAGTCAGAATCAGACGGAGGTACAACAACTGGGTGTAAGAATTTTCTGAATCAATTGACGTACTCGTGTCACGCAATCATACAGTAAATGAACGAAATAAAGTTGTCAGTTTGAGATAGGAATGAGTTTTTTATATTTGAAACTACTTAGAAATACGCAAATGTAAGACGTTTTAATACGAAAAATGATTCAACATTTTATCCCAAACTTTTACTTTTACAAGATTATCCGAGCAAAACACATTCAATATTGTTATATCAATTTTCAAGTACCGTCTTTGCACGATTTATTTTCCTGCTTATTTTTCGTTGCATGAATTTTCGTTTCTTCAGAAAAACTATTTTCTAGTAATATTATTCTTATTTTAAATTACCATCTTAGGATACATCCCTGATTTTCTTCCTTTCTAAGGATATAAAACGAAGCTTATGAAATTTTGTCAAAATTTATATAATTATTTAAAGCAAAAAGTGTAACAGCTTACATTTCATGCTTACCTCTGTTTTACCTCACTCTTGTAAAAACTTGCAAAGAAATTGATATGACAAAGAAATAAGATGGAAAAGATATAAATATAATAGGTAATAGATACATATAAGCATTTAAATATATACTATTCTGTATGAATTTTATAAGAGGTAAAAAATTGAGAAAATGCTTTAATCGTTATAGAGTTTTGTTGATATAAAGGGAATCAGGGATGTGATACTAAACGACGATTATCCGAACTAATTTCGGAAATTAATTATTCTCGATAATTAATGTTTTAAATACTCAATATAAAGCAGTGAACAAAGTGTTTTTTAAAATACGGTACTTTTGAAAAGTAGACAATTTCCAAGCTAAAAATTATCCGTTTTGTAGCATTTCAATATAAATATTACTTATAGTTTTACATACGTAACAATTATTTTATACAGTAAAATAAAGAGATTCAGTCAATAAATGCATTTTTATTAGGTGGGTATTTGCATACAAATAACAAGTATTTATCACAAAAAATAAATCCGTTGTAGCGAGTAAAACAAAAGTACTCTTTCTTTTCTTTTTTCTTCTGTTTGGAAAATTTTGTGTATTTATTAATTTTACACCTATTCTTATTAATTCCAATTCTACGTTGATATTTAAATTTTAATAACACTTTTGTTAGAAAATGGTCAATTTTCTATTATAATAATACCTTTTTCCTTCCGCACAATTCCATTTTCGTTCTTGTTATATTTTTTCGAGGACAACTGACAAAGAAAATGTCAACTTAGTACCATCTATAAAAAATGTTACGTATTTACAAAATTCAGTAGAAAAAAACGGTTTTTATAATTCAAGTCGTGTTTAAATGCTATACATACATATAATGGATACTGTGGAGTTATCGTATTTTGATAATTGAATTTCTTGTTTGGATAATCGACGTTTCTTTTATCGCCTGAAAATGTCTTAATTTTCAATAAAGTTTACCATTATTTAGGCAAGCTGGAATAAACAATTTTTCTAAATTAATAAATCATTATTGTACGCCTATAAGAGTTTGAAAAATAATTTGTAAAAATGGCATGTATTTTCTATAAGAGCAGCAAGTTTCATCTTATTTTTTTGTCTATTACATTGTAAAAAATAATATTTGCGGAAATCACTTTACAGTAAGTTATAATTTATTACGACATTAAACTTTATCATAATTTTTGTCATATTTTGCTTTGTATAGTATTCTACATATTAACCTTTCTGTCTCTATATATATGTATGAAGCAGCATTTTACTTTTTGAATTATCAATTTAAAATAAGGTGTAAAATGAGAATTAAATTTATTGTTATTTTTACAAATTACAATTATTTGTTTCAAGTTTCAGATGATTGAAACTCATGTATCGGAATTTTAAACTAATATTTTAAAATAATAATCATATAGTTTTAATTAAAGTATAATTATGCATATTGTTATATTATTATAATATTATTATATAATTATATTATTTTAATTAAAAATAGGCAATGACGAGTATTGGTTTTGAGGAAACGTATGTAACTAAAGGCAAGTCCTTTCTAAATATTATATTTTCACTTTTCAGTTACCATTGATCGCTTTTTCCGGAAAAATATCGTCATTGTAAAGAATATATAAAATCGGGTATACGAAAAATCAAAGGTTAATCAAATATTACTATACTAAAAAATATTATTATATGGAATGAGAAAAAATGTTGTTTACGAATGATCGAAAGAAATTCTTTACCTTCCTCATATTATATCATCGTTATTCGTTGTTTATTTCGATTTCTCTTGATTCCCTTTCAAGGTATATGTATACCATATATATACATACATAAGTAGATTACCCAGATGGTGCCATTGAAAAGGACGTAAAAAAGGCACTTCAGGTTCGACGACGACGCGTAAGTATGCAGACGACGGACATAGATGGCGAAATATTTGATTTTTTTACAACACAAGACAGTGTAATCTGGGTATTAGACTGTTAGACGATTGCTATGGAGTTGCGCGTGTCATGGTCATCGCAACCTCGCTAGCTTGATGACTGTTTTCGGCCTACTGACTGTTACTCTTGCTCCTGTTGCACGTTTTTATTTCCGTCTGCTACCGAGATTAACCGACATTCCTATATAGGAAAACGCAATAATCTCTTCTTTTATTATCTTTCTCTTTTTTTATGTAATTATTTTACGTTGCATCAACCACAAAGTTGGGTTATGCTTTTACCCTTGTTATTATTTATATTACTATATTGTTATATACTTATCATATTTTTATTATTTACGTTTGCTCTGTGAGAAAATGAATTTTATGTGTATTTCGTAAAACTCTTCATATAGAATAGTTTAATGATATTTTTTGGTCTCTCTATATATGAATTAATGGGAAAATCAGTTCCAATAAAACATACTTTTACAATACATACGTATTTGAAAATTTAATTACACAAATGTAATAGAGTAAATTTAGAAAACTTTTATGTGTACACTGGGCGTGCTACATTCTATATTTAACTTATACTTAATCGTCACGAATGGTCTTCTTGTACTTTTACTCAATATATTTAAGTTTATCGAAAGTTATACGATGATATAACGTTAACGCGCCACACAACGCGTTACATATATGAATTGTCTTGAATTCGAATGCTTAGCAGGCATCCGAACAGTAAAATATATAAGTAACAGAGTTTTTATAACTATATATTGCTTAAATAGTTAAACGTTTTAACTACTTATACTACAAAAAAATTAAGAAAAGAATTAATTTATACAAGAATTAATAGATTCTTTTATAACAGATCTTTTTAAATAATTAGTAGATTAGTGGGACATTGGTTAATAAATTTTGAATAAAGAAAATAACATGATTTCGTAAGACAGACTTCCGATGGAAATTGGTACTAATATTGGCTATCTGATTTCGATTTTCAATCGATACACAGAAATATATAGAGATAAAACATTTGAAGATATGTATTCCAAAGAGAATGAAGGACGACACGGACGGCCGGCATGAGAGTGGTACGGAAATTTGCGAGATCAACAAAGCGTCTACTGTTCACGGAACACCGACAAAAAAGGATCTCTGATGCTGACATCGAACCGGGAACACATGCCGCGAAGAAGTCACTAGTACTATGATGATGATCAACACACTCTTGAAAGTTACGGAGGGGGATTTTCTTTTGAAAAAGAGGCATACATATGTATACTTATGTTGTAGTAATGGAACTAAAGTCCTTGTACGTACATTATTAATATGTATACAGGCGCATATTATGCATATTTAAATGCAAAGTAACAATTCAGTTAAAGTTAATAAAATCCGAGAATTTCGGTTTTCATACTGTTAGAACTATATAACGAGAATTTTGTTTATTAACGACCTAGTTCCCTTGTCATTTTCAGATCTAGAGAAACCTAAGAATTAGTAATTGTCAACAAATTTTTCAAGTTTAAATTCACTGCAACAGTGTATTAAATATATATATATATATATATATATACATACATGTACACATATTCGTATAACGATAAATAATAGAAAAACATGGAATTTCCAAATTACGTAATGTTGAAAAGAGTTAACATTATTTATCACGAGTGAAACAACTTAGGTGAAGATATATAAGGATAAGAAAATAAATAAAAGAGGAAACAATCGAAGGATCTTGTTGGGGCGAAGTTTTGAGCAAGTTCTCAATCGGCGCCGTTACTAACGACGAAATCAGTCTGATATTTATGCGCGCGCACACGAAACAGGGACAGAGCGCAGACGGGAAAAGGAATCGTATCATAAGATAGAGTGGGATAATTCAAGAAATGAGATGCACATAGAAAGGTGCAGAGGAGAAAACCGTGCTACCGGCAAACTGAACGCTTTAATGCATGTCGAGCGTTTGCTCGGAACGTATCCGGCAACAAAGAAGAACGATATTTCACTTTCAAGTCAACGATTCCGACTCAAACTCAAACTGGCAACGACAAACAGACAAATTAAGAAAAAGATCGTGACAGTTTGAAAGATTGTGATATTTGTACGCGGAAACCAGTTCGTTTTATGGGAATTTTAAGAAGATGATCCGATTCGTCGATCTATGTGCGATTTCCTTTCTACTTCTGGTCATTCGGTTGGAGCAATTTTCTCTACAAAAGCGAGGTATTTTCATGTTAACAGTCTTATTGGAAAATGAGTTTTTATTCCTAAAATCGATTTTATTGTATTAATTATTGATTTGTTTTTGGATGATAAATCTCGAAATAATCGATAGCGCAGAGCCTGCATTCAAATGTAAATTTTTTATCTAGACTTAGATCTTTTTTTCGCTCCATTTACTACTAATATAAACAATGCATTTTCTTCTATCTGCTGTGTGGTTTCCATTTTATTTAATATGACAAGGAGAATGTACCTAGTTGTTAAAAACGTAAACGATTAGATAATTTAAATCTATTAATCATACATCTTTCCTTCGAATCATGTTTTTAACGATACATTTAATGATTTGTTGTTAGAAAGGAAGAAACGAAGAACTTAGAGGATTCCTTGTTAATCATTCAGATGTTATTTTCTATTTATTTTATAAATTTTATGGAAAGGAAAGAAATTTCGTGGAACACGCTTTCTTTCATCGATAACGGAGAATAAAGACAAATCTTCCAATTTTACTAGATGACTATGATAAATACATAATGGGATAAAATGGGTCATGACTATGATGTATGTACATCAAAATATTCAGCCTGATATTCTGATTAAAACAATATCTTAATCATGAAGAATATCAACCTTTAAGTTATTTAACATACCTAATAAGTATGTTTTAATCCAGCTAATTGTCAATTATGGAAAAGGAAATTAAGTAAATTCTATTTATTTAAATATTAGATTCCTCGTTCGTAGAGATATGACAAACTGAATACGCGTTAGAGAGACGCTTTCTTAGAATTGATAAGTGAATTGATATGAAGTTGACACGCGTAAAGTAACGTTTGGTAGAATTTTTATAGTTTAGAGAGTTTACAGTTTAAAGATGTTCATAGTAATATTAACGATGAGAAAGGATAGTTTATAGAGTTTACAGTTTAGAGATGTTCATGGTAGTATTAACGATGAGAAAGGATAGGGAAATTAAATAGAATGAATACTTAAGAGCGGAGGGACACGTTGTTCCGGGTTCGAGAGTAAATAATAAACGAATAGTAACTACTTGCATAGCTTAGAATCTATCATATTTATAAATGAAAGATGAGTGTTTTTAATAATGGAACATAATTATTTTTCAAACATATTTTGTCCTATTTGAAATAAATATTATCCATATAAACGACACTAAAATGTTCAAATAAAGATAAGAATTTTTTTCTGGATTGAATTCGGAATTTATATAACTATGTAGTTTGTGTCAAATATCGTTAAGCCAGAAAAATTTACCGAATGTCCAACTGGACAAATTGTAAAGTACAAATTAAATAATAAAAAATAGAAACGCAAAGATGTGATAGTCAGAAAGGGTTGCGTAGTTTTCCAATGAAATAACAAGGAAACATACGTATGCACTAGTTCCATTCTTATCATTAAACAAATTATGGTTTTGTTATTACTCAGTATGTATGGTCTTCATTGATTTATAGAGACTTCTAGCTAAACACTGTAACAAGAATTGCTTTTACCACTGTATAGTAATGTATAGCATATAAAAATATATCCAAGTGAAAATAATGTAGGTATATCTTTCCTTATAAGAAGATAAGGAATATAATACTACAATAATATTAATTACTTTGAACGAAGGAATGAACGAAAAATTAATATTTCCTTGTATTTATTTTATACTTGTTGATATTTTCTAATATTAAAATTCACAGCGTATTTTAATATTAAATAAATTTCGTATAAAATCAGATGCTCGTATACATATGTATACATATATACAGTGTAACGTCTAGAAAGTTGATAATTAAATGCAGTAAACTGTCGGCTGTCCATTGAAAATGTAGAGAAATTTTCAATATTAGAAAATTTATTAGAATTGTGCAATTGTGATGTCACTGTAATATATACTAATGATAGCAAATTCAAACTGTAATCGTAATAAACTAGTAACAATATGTTTATTAGGATTATATAGGATTATATTGTTAATTCTTTATTAATGGTATAATGAAAATGCAACGTTTCACAAAACATTTAACAATATGTTTATTTCATCTATTTCATGTATTATATCTGAAAAACTTAATTCGTATGACTCATATGATTGAATTCGTTTCAAGTTACAATAGAGTTAAATAGAGAGTACCCTATATTACATTATACATATTTACAAGTGTATCAAGCATATCATATTATTCAATCTAATCATTTAAGATCTACATTTAAAACCTTTTATTTAAAAACAAAAGTGTTGCTGTATGAATATGACAAGCACATAGATGAAATTGAATCCTTGTTAGTTTTACTTTAGTTTAGTATAAAATTATATTAGTAGGTAAGTTTTAAATAAAACTTATACAAATAGATGTGGAATGTCATTAGTTGGTATTTTTTTTTGCATAACAAACTAAATGTAATATATCATACGAAACTAATTACGAGTAAAAATTAAATAACAAAGATTGGTAAGAAATAGTTATCTATCTACAATTGTTCTTCTTATCGCTGTACATGCGGCCGCGTCAGGAAGGATTTTACGATTTCACAATAGACTTAAATTCTGTCGAGAGTTTGTAAAAACGATAGACAAATAAGATATAATTTTACGTCGTAAGTTTATCGTGAAAAATAATTGTTTTTTAAACTTTACACTTTTTTCCATTCATAATGGTTTTAAAAATGACTATCAAAACGGGAACAATAAAAGGGAGACGAACTACTAAAAATATAAAAATCGATGGAATAATTTGATATTTAACACTAAGTATTTTACAAAATTAAGAATAGACAAACCGATTTTCAGTTGTTTCAGGCAAAATTTGTTAAATGTTTGAGATTAAAAGCATTAAGGTTTCTAATGCCTTAATTGTTTTATCGACGGAAACAGTTGTTATAATATAATACAATGTAAACATTTGGTGAAGTAATTTATTATTCTCAAGGAAAATGAAAAAAAAGGTTCAAGTTATGAAGAAGAAAGAATTATAAAGACCGATATAATTATTATTAGAGAGACTTGTTAAGAGAAGTATATTTTGTTTGTGTAACAGAGGCGTTATTCAGCGAAGCTAGGATGGAAGCAGAATTTGAAAAATGCTGTGGGCTTGGTACTTCGTGGGCTTTGGAAGGCCTAAGGTGTGAAAGGTTCACAGGGCCGGTATCTGGAGTGCCGACAGTCGAACAAGGTCTTTGCTTAGAGGCCGTGGACATCTGTTGCGTGAGAGCGTATCACGAGGAACAATGCAAGAAAGGAAAATTAGATGCACATGCTGGTTTAGCCTGTGTTTCTGATACCAAAAGTAAACGTTCAGGGCCGGGTGATTATCACCGTGACTGTTGCGAAGCTTGTAAACTGGGTAATTTACATATTCATATAATGTTTTGGTATTTATGTCATTTTATTTTTTATTTACTTCCTTATATAGGAGGTATATTACGAATAATAACAGCAAAAATTTTTAGTAGAGAAAAATGTATTTTCTTAACTATGGTTTTATTTTTCCTCAATTTTAATATTTCACATCTTGATAATAATCATTTTCTTTAGGTATATTGATCCATATTGAAACAGTATCACATAATTAATAAGAAAAAAATTTAATAATTTAAATAACGGTGTCAAAACTATAATTTAATAATACACATTAGAACCAGTGATTTTTTTTTATTCTGCCATTCTTTTTCTTCATTAATCGTTCTTCTTTAATTTTGAAATTCCATCAAAGGTATTTTAACTGGATCTATGGGACAAGGATGCGCTTTTAAGAAATTTACATTTGGGAATCCATGGGATCCTGCATTTTTAGAATGTTGTTACGAAGCGTCACCGAGTACATCAACTTCTACCACAGATCTTACAAAGGCAACGTCGTTCAGTGACACTATCGATACTGAATCAACTTCATCCCCATCAACATCGACTTCTTCGTTATCTACTGACATATCGGCTTCGACGTCTTTTTCCCCATCGCTACCTACGCCTCGTAAGTAGAATTATTCAATAAAGTCCTAAAACTCCAAAATCGATCATGTTTTTATATTTAGTTCCTACATTATGAAAGTCTATCATCAATCATTAAAATGATTGGAAAATATTGCTGAAGATCTCTATCCCAAAATATCTTATCTTCTATGTCCATATTTTATTTATTTATAAGGTAATTTTTTATCTTACCTTGAGAGTCCTTCGAGTGATTGTACCACAATCAGAGTTTTGCTGTTTTTGCTGTCACTTGCGGCGGAGAAATTTATTATAACTGTATCTTTTAAAAGTATTTTAAGGAAGTATCAAGAAAACTGTTGTGTGATTAAAAATTAGTACCAAGTATTCATACGTGGAAATGTTTTGAAACTACAATCTTAAAGATAAATCAACGATTCACTTAGAAAGATATATTCAAATCTTTGCAGCATAGGAAAACAATTAGATGAAATCACGAATAATATGTGATTGAGAAATAAAGAAATAAAATTATAAATAAAAAATTCGACATTACTTGCTAGTCAACTTAAAATTAATATAACAACGATCATAACATAAATTCAACGTCATAACATTAATTTACAGCATTAGATGACATCTGTCAACTTATGAAGGGATTATTATGTTCTGACATTTGTGTCCCTACGCCAGGATCTTATTATTGCAAATGTTACGAAGGCTTTACTCTACTAGAAGATGGAAAAACTTGTAGTCAAGACTTACCTACTGACAGGTACAAAAGCTTTATAAGACATTTATATATATTATATTTTACTTCTGCAAATTTCATAATATTGTTCATTTTGATAGATATTCAGCGTTAAAATTATTATATAATATCTACTGAATTTATAAAATTAATTTACTATTCGTTCCAGTACTATCTATACTAAACCGATATAAAATAATTGTATCATTATTAAATCCAAATCCAAATATATACGTATGTTTACAATTGCTCAAACAATTGTCTTAACACCGATCTTCCAAGATATTAATTCATTTATCGAATATTTGATAAGAAAACAACATATTTTTGTTGATCGATTATGCTATGTCATTGTGCAATCGTATATGATCTAGATGCAAGTCGAGCAGTCCATGTGAACAACGCTGCACGGACAATGGAGTTGCAGTTACGTGTAGCTGCAATCCCGATTACGTACTGGCGAAGGATAAACGTTCTTGTTTACCTAAATCATCGGAAAGCAAAAGTACAATTCCTGAGGATGATAACGAGTTTTCATCTCTTTGTCCCACTGGTTATCGTTACAATACTACCAATCAAGTGTGTGACGGTGAGTATGAGATGTTCAAATCAAACTTTATTATTAATATTTCTCAAATGTCAATAAAGAGAATTTAAATTAACCATATTAAGAGTGAATTATTTTTATGAATTAACTTATTATATATATATATATATATATATTGTATTACTATTATTATATATATATTATATATTATATATATATATATATTGTATATGTATATTATAAGTTAATTTATAAATAAATAAATAAATAAATATATATATATATTGTATGTGCATACATATAATATATATAATAGGTATTACAATGTAGGTAAATGTAATACATATAAAATATACATAGTAATACATTCTTCGAAATTAAATTTGAATATCTAATTAATCTGTAGTAAGTAATAATTCATTTTATATCCTTTGACATTGAGTTCTTAATGTTTTATGAGTTCTAAATTCACTTTCAAGCATATTTTATGTTTGCTTAATGATATGAGCTTTATTTTCAAGCATTTTTCTTTTTGTAATGATGCACTGCAATTTCGCTTGTGTCCTCGCTTACTTTCGTTGGCATTGTGTGTCCCATCGCTTAGACGTGAACGAGTGTGTAGAAAAAGGAGCATGTCCTGGTCACTGCGAGAATAATATAGGATCTTACACGTGCACGTCCGAACATAAACTTGGATACGAAGAGGATACTTGTCCTCCTGGATACCAGTGGGAAGCCGCTACAGGTTTTTGTACAGGTTTGAATCTATTTAATTTTCTAATTGTTTAAGAGCACATTTTCAATTATTTATTTTATAATGTCTACTTTTAATATATCTAATTTACATATTTAAATCTTTTGGATTGGATATATACGTATAAATAATTTATATATATAGTCTCTCGGCAAGTGTTCCAGAGTATCTACGTTATGTTTCATTACAAGATTGAAATAATTCAGAGAACTTTTAGCTTCGATAACTTCCTAATGAATAAGTTTAGGGCATAAGTATATTAGTACTTTTATGTAGAGCACAAGTATCAAAAATATAGGTTTCCACTTAAAAAAAAGTGCATATTGCATTTATTAGATGCGCCGATGCACAAAAGTGCATAAAATTAGTTGTATATTATGCACCGCCTGTTACTATTTAACTTCCACTTATGACATCTTCTATCCCTAACCGTTTAAGAGATACGGCCTGTTCCAGTTGTGTGGGACACCCTGTATATATATATGTATATATATATATATATATATATATATATATATAATGTATGTATGTATATATATGCATACATAAGTATATTATTTAACCTATTCAGAAGTAATGTGAAATGATATATTTGAAAGGATATATTTCACGTATATAAATGATTTCTGTATGTGAATGTGTATGTTTTTTTATGTTTTAATAAAGTAATATACGCGAAGATAATGTACTTCTCGGATTTATAAAGTACATGGTAAAATTTTCCATACATAGAAATGTACTTGGAGTTGCTTTAATAAGTATCATTAATTTTAGCTTTAATACTGCTAATACAAGCCATAAGTTATTATTCCTAGCGTTCTTTTACTGGAATATCATTTTAAAATTAAAATATCAAAGTACATAAAGAATTCTTTTTTAGTTATTTTACTGTTTTAATATTAATAAATGAAGTATGATATTCTATACATACACAAAGAAGTCTTTCGTCTGTATCGGATCTTAATTGTATTTATGCAGTTACTAATGACGGTAATTATAGAAGTAAATGCTCCTTTTTTGAAGTTTCTTGTAGCTGGCGATCTACAGTAAGTATGTATGTAGATTTTCTTTTAGAACTTATTTAACTTATCTTACATTTAATGTACTTAAAACATTTGAGGATCAAGCATTTTATTGCTGCAAAACAATTACTAAGTATCATAGGTACTGTTATGGCGCAGCTTCCCAACTGAGTTAGGGTCGGAGAATGTGAAAATTTCTCGCAAGGAATCGATAAAATTTCTTAGAAAAGTTGTTCGGCATCCGGATACCGTTCAGGTTTACGAAGACAAAGGTTATGGGTTTTTAGATGTATATTCTTAACAAACTCGGTACTTGACAAACAATATACAAGTTATACACTCTATTATATTTGATGAATATGGATTATATGATGTTTGACGATTTATGAATGAACTCTTTTCGACGATCACTCGATAGTTTTTATATCAGTGTTTGGTATGCGTTTTGAGACAGCGGCTGACATCAGAAGCGAAGTTCTGCTAGCCTTGCGGAATGCTACTTAACGCAATGCTTTGAAACGAGGTTAAAAATGTGCCCAAATGCCGATGCTGATACTGTGATATGAAGTGTTTTTGTCGTTTTTGGGTCCCTGATCTTTCCGAGCTGTGCATAACAGTACATTGAAAAATTTAATTTTTATCTATTTCATCGATTTTTCATTTTTCAATTAATGTTTAGCAGTCATAATTTACTTTTTATTATATTATTACGAACGGAGGATTCGAGCAACGCGAGGGTATTTTGTGGGAATACGGTTACAGTGTAACAAGTATACGGACGAAGCTGATGCGGGTTCAGGTAGCCGCCAGGATTATTGTTTGCGAGGACGAACCTGACGCTAAGTCAGTGGGTCGCAGAAGGGTGCAATTTTATGAACGAGCCCAATGCGAAATCGGGGAGTTAATGGCAAAGAGGCTCTGCAGACGAACTCGATGCGAAATCAAAGCCGAGGTGGTGTTAGAAAATTAAAGAAAGTGCAAACGAATCTGATGTGAGATCAGGGAGTCACAAGAGAGGTTTAGTTTTCATTGACGAATCTGGTGGAAAATCGAGGAGCCACTGGCTTGGGAAAATTTGTTCTGTATTGAGACGTGTGAACTAACCCGATGGAAAATCAGGGAGTCGGAGAAAATGTTAGTAAGGCTTCGTGTAACTTTGGTTAGTAAAATGTAAGTACGTTCCACTATGTTGTACATTGTACGCTATACAGAATTGCGGGGCTTGAATGTTAAGGTTTAAATAATAACACAGGTATATGTATTGCACTCAAGAGATTGTTACGTTACAAGTGGATATGTCGCAAATAAATGACCGTGATTGTGTGTTATCATATTGTTAGTATTTCGGTTTTGACACATTTTAGTGCGGAGACTAAGAATAACTTGCAGAAATACCGCACAGAAGTAGAGTACTTAGACCGTCTCACGGATGCCCAAGGGTTAACGTTGATCGAAAGGGAACTTTAACCCGATTCCACTATACTAGCTCTTAACGAACGTGTTGCGAAGCAACACGATGACACTTTTCGTAACCGTTCTGTCCAAGAAGCACAATTTTTCGTCTCCTTATATATTTACTGTGAAAATCTCGAAACTCTTCGTGGCCAAGGTGATTCAAGGAGTTTATTGTACGAATATGGAAAATGTATAGATTTTCGAGAACGGTATCCACTAGATGTTTATCAGAATCATAATCGCGGCTGTGTCTCATTGTTTAGATAAATTTTGATATAATTTAGGTAAAAAAAAATTTTGCATAAGGACACCTCTGTTTCCGTTTCGTAGAATTGAAATAATGCAGGTGAAGGCCGGATGTTATTCATCTGTAACAATATTAATTAACTTTCAAAAATTTGAGTTACATTAGATCAATGAGAATTTAGATTATCTTTGCAACTTTTTATTACGGCAAAAACATGTTATATCTATGTTAGCATTTGTAAATTGATATTTTATATAAAATACTATTTTGTGGACGTATATTATCAAATTTCAATGTTTTTTTCAGATATCGATGAGTGTCTTGTATTATCCAAACCATGCTCTGGAAAGAAAAATTTTTGTGTTAACACCCAAGGCAGTTTTAGCTGTCTAGAAATGAAGGGAATAAAATCTTGTCCCGCTGGATTTAAATACAATAAATTGTCACAGCAATGCGAAGGTATTTATTGTATAATTTAAAATGTTAACTTAAGGGTGAAAACGTAAGGATGAAACTTATCATAATGATACACACTTTCTCTGATTTCTTTGTAATAAAAAAGAAAGATATCAACCTACTCTTGTTTCCTTTTATAGATGTGAATGAATGTATAGAAGGCATTCATAGCTGTTTGGAAGGTACAGAAGAATGTCGTAACATCGATGGTGCTTACGAATGTGATGTAAAATGTGATAAAGGATTTACTTACAGTGTTAATTTGGGTACCTGCATAGGTAACTATTTTCAAGCAATGAATGAATGATTTATTAATGTGATTATTATTCAATCGAATATGTTTTACTTGTTTGACATTTCTAATGATAGGCTATTTATTACATCAACAGGAAGTTTCTCCTTTGATATTTTTATGCTCTTCTATATGAGATATGTGCATGCACAAACTTTTTTCTATATCTTAACACTAATTAATCGAATGTTTGAAAATATTTTACCTCGAACGCTATTACGTGAATTTACGTTGATTCAGCATGTATCTTAATTGCATGTGAGTAAGAATTTGTACATCTGTTTAATACTTTATCATTTCTTTATTTAGACAATTTTCTTTATCTTCTTAATCCTCTTTCCAAATTGATACGTTATTTCTAACATGAAATAACCATTTCATAAAATGGAATTTTTGTAATTTTAATCGAAAAGTTAAAATGTGATGATTCTATTAAAGACTACTATTGAAATATAATTTTTATTATAAAATATTGCACCCTTTTATTTATTCTGTTTATATATATATATATATATATATATATATATATATATATATATATATATATTACATTTGTAGATGTGGATGAATGCTCTGGCTCTAATAATCCTTGTCTAAGTTCAAATACCACCTGCAAAAATATGATAGGTGGTTACGAATGCTTGTCTCTGAATCATTCTGAATCTCCGTTTTCAAATGATAAGTCATTGATTTGTCCTGCGGGATATAAGCCGATAAATGATTCCAAGGAAGCATGTATCGATGTGGACGAATGCAAAGAACAATTGCATTCGTGCGAAGATACAGAACTATGTGTTAATGACATAGGTAGTTATAGGTACGTTTTTTAAGGGATCGTTTCATATAACAATTTTATGTAACAATAAATAATATTAATCATCGATATGCGTATATATTTTTATTATATTTCATTTAATTAGATGCGAACTATTAAGTTACCAAGATGCGAATTTACGTGGCAAGGTTGAAGATACTTATGCTTATTCGTATAAAAGGGGACATAAATTACTAAGTTCAATCTTTCCAATTGTTAATGAAACAAGGAATTGCGAGAGAGGTTTCATATTTGATCAACGAAGTCTAGATTGTATCGGTATAAGAGTATTAATATTTTGTTTATTTACTTATGTATTTTTTTCATGTGAACATTTTCATTAAAATAATTAACGTTCCATTAGACAAAAAATTAGTGTTACCTCTATTAAATATATTATATTATATTATATCATATTATATCATGTTATATTATATTAATAAACTTAATTGATTGTTTTTAACTTTGTTATAAATTCTTCTTTCGGCAGATGTCGATGAATGTAGCAATGGTTTATCAAATTGTGGAATCGGTGAACAATGTATAAATTTCAAAGGTGGATATAGATGTTCTCCAGTATGTCCGTCTGGTTTTCAGTTGTATAACAATAGTCATTACTTGAGTAAAGAATCCTGTCAAGATATAAACGAGTGTGCACTTGGATTACATTCTTGTAATGTATCGACTCAGTTTTGTGTTAATACGAACGGTTCTTATGTCTGTGAAGCATTTAGAACAACAATAACAACAACAACAACAACAAATTCAACAACAATTAACAGGCTATTAGATATTAAGAAGAACCATATAATGCAGGTATTGATTAATATATAAAATAAAATAAATAAATATATTGCTTCTATATTTTATTATAAATTCAAAATTTATCTAATATTAAATTATGAAATAACATTATGTATGTATATTCGTTCACATCTTTGAATTTTCTTCTTCAGTCTTTGTCACAAAGCTATTAACTAACGGCGTTTTTCTTTCACAGTTATAAATGATCTAAACTCTTAAAAAATATCCGTGTAATTTATTTTGTAGAATATGGATGGTCACGTATTTTCGGAACCGTGTAAACTCGGATATGCTAGAGATATAAAAAGCGGAGAATGTGTAGACATTGATGAGTGCGCAGCAAGTCTGAGTTGTCGAGACTACGAGCAATGTCATAATAGCCCAGGCAGTTTTATGTGTTTGCCACTATGTACCACTGGCTGGTATTTTAATACAGCGACAAAGGGTTGTCAAGATGTTGACGAGTGTCTTTTAGGCAGACACGATTGTCCACAGGGCACTCATAAATGCATTAACACAAACGGTTCCTTTTTGTGCGAGTTAATTCCGCCTTGCAGCAGCGGTTACAATCGGTCTTTCAATGGCAGCTGCGTCGATATCGACGAGTGCTTGGAAAATCTGCACACTTGTCGACTAGAATTACATGAATATTGTGTCAATAAAAACGGCAGCTTCGAATGTTTGACTAGATTACCGTCTTGTCCATCGGGTTATCAATACTCTTTAACTACTAAACGATGCGAAGATATCGACGAATGCGTTCGTGGCCAATACAAATGTGATACTAGACTTTTTGAAAAATGCTTCAATCTACCTGGAACTTACAGGTTTACATTATTAACTTAATATTTTGAATTTTAAGTTTTACAGCATTACATCAGGAAAAAAAGAAATTAAGATGTATTTCAATCTACAACATAGTCACCATTATTTTCTAACTTTTCAGTTAATAGAAATTAAATAATTTTTGTGAATAATACGTATCTATTAATAAACGTATACAAATGCGCACGATTTTACGAAGTGCTTTAAAATTTGTAGCGAATTTTCTTTGTTATTTACACGATTTTATTATATAATATGACCGTTATGTAATCGAGGAATTTATTTAAGCACATAATGTGGTTAAATAATTCTATAAAATTAATAAATCGTAATGTGTTTAGATGTGAAAGACCTACATCGTTTGAGCAGCGTCAACGTCAGAAACCTGCTTGCCCTTCCGGCTTCAGATATCATCCTCGACTAAGAAGGTGCACAGGTATATTTTATTACATTTTAATTTTCGAATTTAATTTACTTAAAATTGTTGTTAAAGTACTATAATATTCTCTCCCTCTCTCTCTCTCTCTCTCTCTCCCTCTCTCCCTCCCTCTCTCTCTCTCTCTCTCTCTCTCTCTCTCTCTCTACATAAAATAAAAATTAATTTGTACATACTTTTCATTTTAATTTACAAACATATGAAATTAATAGAATAACTTATAAATTAATTTATAATGATTTATAACCTTTTCAGAATGGAAATTTACAAGTTTTGAATTGAATGTCGAAATTTTAATATATTACGAAATATTTTAAAACAGTATCCTTGCTCGCTTATTGCATGTGAAGCATAGTGTACGGTTTAAGCTCATTTTTGTTATAATGTGCATATTATTTTTGTAATATAATATAGTATAGTAACTCGTAATATGTTTTGTTATTGCTCGTTTTATGTGTGCAAGTGTTATAAGATTGTGATAAAATTCCATCAATGATCAATTCCATTTTATTTACTTATAATTAACATCAATTTGTTAAATTTTTTGACTAAACATGCAATGAAAGCATGTAGCATGTGTTATAATGGTCATTTAATATACTTAATAGGTATTACAGCAAAACTAATTTTTTTAACAATCGTCGCGTTATATAAATTGCCATGGATTCGCATGTAAACAACAACATACTTGCAAATAGTTTATTTTAAATAATCATTGTTATTAAAACTTTATTTTCATGCCAGAGTAGTCCAACAGTAACTATATTGTACAGTTATAGTAGTTACTTACTACTTACTTATTATTAGACGTGTTAGAATTATAAATAAATAGCAAAGTAACTATTATTATTCAACTTCATTGACAGTTTTGTTGGAAAAACGCTAAATATTTTGAATCTTTCGAACAAATTATTGATGAGAAATAAATTATCGTATTTGATAGATATCGACGAATGCGCGGAAGGTTTGGACTCTTGCATAGGTGAAGTTTGCTATAATCAACCGGGTAGTTATAGTTGCGCAACACCTCCGAAGCCGAGAATCAGGAAACCGCCTACGACAGCCTTACCAGCACCGTCAAGCAAAAAGTGTATCCCTGGAACAAAATTCGTTAAGAATCGTTGTGTCGACATCGACGAATGTCGAGAAATAGATGATGCGTGTAGTAGCAACGAGGACTGCATTAATACCATAGGAAGCTACATGTGCGAATGCAGAATTGGTTTTAGGCGTGAGAATTTAACTCAGGCCTGTGTGGACATTAACGAATGTCAAACGCAGGTAAAATACATATTTTCCGACAATTGTATTAACCAGCAATATCAATGAAATTTAAAAGTTTTATGGAAGATTTATAGAATTATAGAACTAAAATTTATATTCATTAACATCAGCATATGCATTTTATGAGTTTTTATTCGCCTTCAATGCGAATAACTTATTCTTTGTACGATAAAAAAGAATTGCTTAATGATATCTTCAATTTATATTTGATATTGCTTTAAGAAAGTTGTATCAAAAAGCTATTAGTATGTTTCTTAGAGAAGTGTTTTTTAAAGTGTTTTAAGTGTTAATTTTTACAATCATTTCACTCACTTCATCACATGTTACAAGTTGACGCAAAATTTTGGAGCACGTTCATCATTTTTCTTTGGACAATGTTACAGATAATTGTTATTGTCAAAAATCAAGAAAAGTCAACAAAAATACTTGAATTGCGATTATTCTAAATTAAACAACTCGATGAAAATCAGATTTAAATAGACGCGACAATAGATGTGAAAATTTTGTTACAGGAAGATAGTTGCTTGCAAGGTCAAAGGTGCGATAATACTATAGGTAGCTACACTTGCACTCGATACCTATCGTGTGGTACAGGATATACTCTGAATGCCGCCACTGAGATCTGCGAAGACGACGACGAGTGTCTACTCGGTACACACGACTGCGGACCGGGTTATCAATGCAGGAATACACTTGGCTCTTATCGATGCGACCGTAACCCACGTATGCCGGGACCACAGGCTCGTATTGATATCCCAACGACGCTAACGACAACCACGACCAGTAAATCAATATCCACATCCACATCCATATCTGCAGCCGTTACTCCTACTTCATTAACTACTTCGGGAAAGGGAACGTATAGTTGTCTACGTGGATTTGAGGCTGGTTCTGGAGGAAAATGCGTAGATATAGACGAATGTCAGAAAGATCCGAACATTTGTGGCAGAACAATGCGATGTATGAACACTCTTGGATCTTATAGGTACATCAATACGTTGGTCGATCTATTTTTTACCATTTAGCAAATTATTTTAATACGTAATATACAATTCAAAACGTAGAAACCGTGCTGCAGTTTTCAGTTCAATTCCCCAACGATTGTTCAATATTGAAATTTCAGATGTGTATTCAAAGTAATATGCAGTAATGGGTTTACTTTGGATCCAACATCAGGGCAATATTGTGTTGACATAGATGAATGCGCGAATGGTACTCACGAATGTACTCCGGATCAAACATGTGAAAATAGAGTAGGTGGTTATGTTTGCACTTGTCCACCAGGACACGTTGCTGGACCGAACAAAGACTGTGTTGATATCGACGAATGCAGTCTTTATAATGTATGTGGACCAAACAGTCAATGCGAAAACACCGTCGGTTCTTTTCGATGTAACTGCGAAAGTGGCTTTGAAAATATTGGTGGTTTTGCTGGCGGTAATTGTCAAGTGAGTTATTCACATTAATTTTATTTCCAATGCTGGAAGAATTTCACTTTTTACATGTTTCTTTTTCCTAGCTATTATGTTTTATCATTTTAAATGATTATTTATAATTAATTATGATTCAAATACGTAAGTGAATCAGTAAGTTACACCTATTCGTAAGATGTGATCATATATATTGAAAAACGATAATTGGTTTATGTTGATAATAGAAAAGAATTTTTTCATTCATTTGTATCTTTTGTTAAAATAAAGGAACATAATTTTATTCATTCATCCTCTTACTTATTAGGGAAAGTATTTTTATTATTAATTATAGTTAATAAGATGATGAAATCTCTAAAAATTTTAGGATATTGACGAGTGCCAAAGGACCCCTGGTTTGTGTCAACATATTTGTTTCAACGTGTGGGGTAATTACAGATGTGCCTGTAAACCCGGATTCAGGTTAAACGCTGATAATCGTTCTTGCACAGATGTCGATGAATGTACAGAGTTCAAAAATAACAACTTGTGTGTAGGAATTTGTGAAAATACACCAGGAAGTTATGCTTGTAAATGTCCAGATGGTTACAAACTCGGACTTAACGGCCGTACTTGCGAAGGTATACTTGTTGTTATCTTCAAATTGTTAAATTATATTATGTAAAAATTTTCATTCTTAACTGTTAAAGGTTCGACGAGTAAAACGTATTGTATGCTCGATGAGAACTCTCGAGGTCATTTATTAAAGCGTGTTCTACCTCCATTATCTCGTTGTTATATACTTATAATCTGTACTTGACCTAGTCATCGAAAATGTGGGCCATTAGTTGAATCTCAAGTTGTTTCGTCTGCCCTTGACTTTCCTTTGATGATAAAATTGATAACACACGTGACTTTTGTAATTTCTTTTAAATTTAATTCTTTGTTACCTTTTTCCAAGATATCGACGAGTGTCAGGCAGGACCTGTCTGTAGAGGAGCAGATGAAATTTGTCACAACACTAGAGGTGGTTATCGTTGCAATAAAATAAACTGTCCCGTGGGATATCACCGTGATCATGAAAGAAAAAAGTAAGTACATTGGTTTCTATGATATCGATATCTTAAATATAAGAGTGATAACTTATTACATAATATACATATGTATATGTCTGTGTATGTTAGTGTTCAATGTCACATTGTTCTACACAAAAATAACAACGACTAATATGACATGTGTGATTGTTACGACGGTATTCTTTTCTTTGAATATGGGTCAAGTAAAACAAACTGATTTGCTCCTTAAGCAGCGTATTTCCATATACAGGACACATAAAAACATTAAAAATCGATAATAAATGTGATAGTGAAAACATAATTTACATATGTAATATTTATCATTAAATTCTACTAGCTTTTACTCAATTTATTAATCAGTTTTAACTTCCCGAATCGGCCGCATATATAATACGTATGTACATGCATACCATGTAGATAATTTATGAAAATAATAACATATACTACCTATATAGACCTACATAACATAATTAAGTAACTTTTGTGTAAACCAATTAAATAATAGATTACTGAAATTTCAGCCGATGCGTGAAATCGTGGCCGTGCCATATCAACGATTCACCTTGCCTTAGACAACCATCGCATTATTCATACAATTTCATTACTCTTGTGAGCATGTTACCAATTGCACCTAACAGACCGGAAGAACTATTTAAAATGAAGGGATATCATCTGCCAAGCTCAACGATACAATTCAGTATGGCATTCCTGGAAGCGCGTGCACCACCTGGGGTGCAACGCGCCACAGAATCATGTTTCGCATTGAGAAGGCCTGCACCAACACAGGTTGTTTTGGTAATGACACGAACCATACAAGGCCCCCAGGAAATCGAACTCGATTTAAGTATGGAAGTTTATCATAATACGATCTTTGCCGGAAGTGCAGTAGCAAAAATTATAATTTTCGTTTCTCAATACGAATTTTAACAACTCTTGGGATTTAAAAAGGCAAGTGCGTAATTATCGACAAATTGTCGTGTATTTCGATTCATATTTGTGTTAACTAATTTTTTTGGTACAATTTTCATTATATTGCTAATATTCTATTTTAATTACTCTAAAGTTATTTTCATTTCTCCACTCTTATTTTAGATTATAATTTCCTAATCCAAGTTTAAGGAAGCAAGGTATTATATTCGTAAATAAAACTAAGATTTAAATATATATATATCATTTTATAGTACGTTCTTTTTAAAAAAAAAAAAGAGTATTTCTCATATTCTTAAACTGTCACAACGTGATTATATTACATATTTGTTACTAGTTTGTTATATCTAACGTATGGTGTTTTCATTGCAACTTTCCACAGAAATTTTCAAATAGTATCTTCTCACTTTTAATTTTCAACATGCAAAAAGAAGTAACCAAGCGAGCAGGAATAGCTGTAGAAAATGTAAAATGAATCATAACGAATGGAGCAATAATTTCACATTGTATTTTCGGTAAATAAATCGATTTATATGTACATAGGGTATATGTGAGTTTGAACACGTGAAAAAGCGAAATAAAATCACATTAATCGTTCTAAATTAACTTTTCTCCACGTTACTGTACTTTGTAAATATGTACTTTATCAAAACCGCAGTTTTATAACACGTTTCAGTAACGAAATGTTTCTTTTCGCTATATTTAACAATAGATCTATCGCTAGTGATCATACTTTATGTACGTATACAGCAATTTTCAAGAGAATCGATCATACTCACTATAATCTAGTTGCCTAATTGTAAGTTAAAAGTAACAGGATTTCTAAAATATTTACGCAATTATTGTAATGTACATATGTAATTACATATGGTGGTATATACCATATACCATATGTATATACATATTATATCGTCCATGTTAGATTTAAAAAATTCTGCATACCTACATATAATACGACCATGTAAATATACGTGTATTTTTTTGCTGCACACCTAAATATTTGATTATTCCTTTTTCCCTTATGAAACCTAATGCTAACGAATTAGAGATCTTTAGCATTCACTGCTATCTGGTTGCACAAAACAGCCACAGGATGATTAGCGGTGGAAAATAACGATAAAAAATAAAATATAGCTAACAGAATATACATAATTGCGTGTCGATCTAAATTGATATAACTCTACTTATAACCTATAAACGCATAAGTCTCCATCAGCAATAATATTATACGTGAGATCCGTATTAATGAGTTTCTATGTCAGTAGATAATAGATGCTTCCCATTCTTTAAACTCATCATAACATTTTTATAATATACACGCTTCAGTTGTGACTTCGTGTTTAGACATTTTCTCGCTATGTTTCATAAATGCATACTACTATCTATTTTGCGCACAAAAAAAATTTAATATTGATATACATATTTTTAACAAGCTAACGTAGGCGATAGTATCCAACTTACAAGGAAAGCATCCAACGATAGATTTTATAAAGTAATTCTAAACTGCTTTTATAGTAGTTGTACATCAATAGCTATTAACAAGTATACTTATGATAAAACTTATAACATATGTGTATGTGTATGTATAAACGTATAGTGGTAATATATGTATATGTAATAGCATAATATTATACGTAGTATAATGGTAGGTATATATGTGGGTTAGTAGTAACATATTACTACTGCCAGTATTACTAATAATGATAACAAATATATATAACAACCTACATGCAGCAAGAATATGTCGCTGTGGCATAAATCGATGACAGTGTTTTTTCACCTATCCTCTTCACTTTTATGCTCTTACCCTATCGAAAAACCGCGTGAAAATAAACGTGACTAGGATTACTAAAGATCTTTAGACCTCTTGATTAAGCAGGTGCGAAGTTTTCCTAGTTTTAAGTCAATTTTTAGCCATATTAACAGACTATTTTAATAGCAATGCAATTAAAACATAGAAGACGCATTAATATTTGAAACATGGAAACTAATTTAAATAATTGCGCCACTTTATAAATAAAAATTTATTTTGTGTCAACCATTACAAAATATACATATAATTTAATCACAAGTCCACTTTTTCCAATAACTTTTGACATTAAGAATTAATCGTTGTTAAAATAACAATTTCGTCCAAGAGAAAGAGAAAGAATTTGGCACAACGTTTATATTTTGAAAATTTAACATTAAAAAAGTTTTTAATTTATATAGCACTGAAGGTACCAAAAGCCCAATATTATTATATGTAAATAATAAACTGACCTTTTTTATATGAATTTGGATTTAATTTCAATTTAACCCCTTAACATACGATTTACGTTCGAGAATTTTGGGTCGAAAACCTAAACAAGCTCGCGCAGCCCTCGAGCCATTCGCGCGACTTGTGTAGTAGGATGATCGGGCCATGCCCGTAAATATTTACGTTTGGTCCGATCATCTACTACGGGCTATGCCCGTAGTTTTAGGTTAAGGGGTTAATACCTAATTCGCACTTGCTTATTTGTTAGTAATTATCATCACAGAGATGTCAAACGAATGTCAATTTCGAATAATTGGGTATATCGAACCGTATCAAAAACATATCGAAACGGTATGAACGTGACTCATATATATTTATATGTATCGTACATATTACTACATGTTGCCATTCATTATAATTCATACGTATATTTACTGCGTACTTCGAGTTTCGGTTTCTGTATAAATTATATAACTTATCGCCTTACTATACTTGCAATTAGTCCACGCAATTTACAGAAAACATTTACTATAGTTTATTATCAAAACCATATACCAAGCTAATTAAAGTGTTGGGCAGATTATCTTTTTTATTTTTCGTTGAAATGTTTTTCGGAATCTTTTTTTGTTGCTTAATAACAAAGCTTCAAAATTGTAAATGAATTTATTAAGAGAAGTGAAGCTATTTGCTTCTTTTCATTTTTCGAATTTAAATACTAAATTATACGTTAAAAACGCAAGAATGTTATTCTATGATCAAATGATCAAACAATTAAAAGAATTAAAAAAAAGTAATTTTTGTGAAAATTTACGGGGACTAATTATATTAAATAAACGAGTGATTTACATACATAGTAATTTTAACAAACGAGCGTTTGGCACCAAATTTATCAAAACAAAAAAGCTGTTCTACATATGTATTATATGTATATGTATGTATGCCAATTTAATTGGTCCGCTTAACTTTACATGTTCACTGCTATTAGTATCAAAGGATAGATGCCATTTAAAATAATTTATATCAGAGTTGTTCAACTAGTGCTCTATTTTATTTTATTTTATTTTAACTGATGTTTTTTCAAAAAATCAAACTTCTCTACATTACATTAATAAGAAATCTTAATTTACGTTGTAAACAGACTTTTGTTCAGTGTAGGCACTTAGAATGTGAACGTGTGACATTTTACCGCATTCTTTAATAAATATACCATTTCTAAATACAATTCTACTATCTTTTTTGTTTATTTTTTTTATTACGAACTATTCTATTATTATAACAATATATTAAAATAAACATTTATTCTTTCGATTTCCCTATATGTTGAAGATAACTTGTTATTATTTTATATTTATTGTTACTGTATATTAACAGCAATGATTCAGAACACAAAGTTGAACAATCCTGATCTAATGTTTTGCAAAGTAACAGTACTTGTACTATAATATACATACATATGATCTATATCAAAGCAAAACATTAAAAATTCTCTTGTGTATTCTTAATTCGTAAATATTTTGGAAGCATACTTATTCCATTATTATACTATCCAAATTAAAACCGATTACATATAAGACAGTGTTCATGTGTTATCACACGAATTGAACATTTGTTGACGACAAGATACACATATCTTATGAAAACCAAAGAGTTATGAAAAACAACTATGAATGTGCATATTGCTCATTGTTTTGAAACTATTTCTTAAACATAAACCTAAAAAAATAATATATGCAGTATTTAGTTTGAAGAAATAAATACCCAACATTTTGGTTTAATTTCAATTCAAAAAACAGATAGATATATTCGTAAGATACAAATCATGTCTAAAGGTAACTGATTATTTCTTTGAACCGATATTAAGAAATATTAGTACAAATGTTAAGGCGTTATAAATCCCGATGTATAAAATTCATAGTCGTATAAAAAAATATATAAACTAACAATATAATGGAACAATAATGTTAAAACTAATATTTTTTTCCCATTTTGTATAAACAAACTTCGCATTTGATTTGTGTGAACGATTAATTTGTTTCAAAGCATGAATTGAAATTTCTGAAACTAGTCAAATTCTAACAAGAGTAAGTGTAGGTATACACACGGTATTGCGTCTGATACTGTATTTGGTATTCATTTTAGTTGCAGGCTGGTACGATTGTGTATATCGTCAACGACATAACTGCGGATACGATTTTTACAAAATATGAATACGCGATTGTTTGACATTTTATTACAGGTATTGTTTTTAGAATTCTATTCTTTGCTTTATATACTTTAATTAAAAGTTTACGAAAATCTCTACGTCTAAACGGTTTCTAAGGAAGAAAAGCGAGGTAAAACTGTCCTCATTTTTTAAGTCAGTCTCCCTGTGGTCTCATCATTCATTTTGTCTAAACTTATACAAAACGTAATATGTATATCACAACTTTGCTACATTTTATAAAAAAAGAAAGGAAACAAGATAATATCTCTGGATCGGCGGAGAACTCAAACAAACGTCGCCTAACACTCATCTTCATTCTTCATACAATTTCCTTAACAATGCCTATCACGTTGCTTACGTTTAGCTGCACTCGAACTATTTCGAATTTCATAAAATTATGAATCGAATTCATAAGAAATGAATTCGTCGATAAAAATTATATGCGTGAAATGTTGTAATAACTGTTAGATTTCTTCTGTATATGATAGTAAAGAACCTACATAATAGTATTCTACTTTTCATTTCTCAATTTCTCAATTTTATAGTTTTATTAACTATTTTATTTAATCAATTTTATCATATAAAAATATGTATTACATTGTAAGATTAGTACTCGCTGTTTTTAAACATTTTTTTTCTTAACATTATGTAGTAATATGCGTTATGTGCATATATTATGTATACATATACTCTTCATTTAATATTCGTCAGATATATTTTAACATCTTAAAAATTTTTTATAATAAGCAAAAATTTTGTCCTTATTTAATTTTGTCACTAATACTATGTTTTATTCGGTCAGAAGAACTTTTGTGAAATTAAATGTTTTAATGCAACGAACTCTCGAGTCCTTAAAAATATATTATTTAGGTACTAATAAAATATTTTGTACATTATAAATATTTTTTCCTATAAAAATTAAATTAATATTAACTACGTGCGCACATGCACGCTTTAAAGTTTTATTTATAATATAAATAAACAAAAATATTAATAATCGATATACATAATATCGATGTATGTAACAATTTGATACAAATTAATATAAATAGTCCAAATATATAAATCTAAATAAGTCTGGCACATTGGCAGAGGTATGTATTATGCATATCCAAATTTACACATAGAAGAAATAAAAAACAATAATTAGTTTGAAAAACTTGGTTCGAATGACTTTTCTGTTGTTCTATTAGTTCTCTATTCTTCAATTTTATTTATAACGAATTATATTGGATAAATTTTAAACATGAAAAATAAAGAACCGTATAAAAAATCGAACGAGCACAGCTAACGAAACAAGAAGTGTGTATATATATATATATATAAATATATATATATATATAATATTTATATTTATTTTTACTGCAATAATATTTCGCATAAAGTATAAACTTCAATCGTTTAACGAGTAACACACGTTCCGATGTATCTTTGATAGTCAAGCGATCGTGTTATTATGCATTTCTGCAAATTCTTTAGATACTTTGTAAACATAATATAAACGCTCGTAGAGGTCTGCTGTACAGCCAAAATCTCGTATATCGTTCAACCAATATGAAGATGTATGTCTACTGGTATCGATATATGTGATTAGGTGTCCTTTGTTAGAGGATTCTTGCGAGACTACCAATTTTGTATGATCCTCGAAGAAATTCACTTGTAAAAGAGGTACTGACAGTTCCATCATAATGGTCTTGTCAGTTCTTAACCATCTTCTCATTCGCGGTACACAAACGTTTTTTGAGTGTTTTTGTGCAACTCGTTGTTTCTTAATTTCACCACCTTAAACACAATGAACAAACAATTCTTATTCCTTACCACCACCCTACTATAATACATGCAATAGTAGTATACTAATAATAATAATAATAGTATACTAGTGATAATAATAATAGTAATAATATATATAATAATAGTATATAACAATAATAATAATAATATATAACATAGTATGTACACTATAAATAATTATGAGATTTAATAGAAGGAGTCATTTTTTTAGAGCTAAAATTTCATTGAAAAGGTATTGATTTCTTTAGGTTCCACTTACTGTCTTACGATACTTGTTGATAGCTATATCTATTCTTTTATATTCTTTGCATAAAATCTTTATACAACATGTATAATAATTTTTCTGCTTATAATTTTAATATTTTTAATAATTATAATAACTTGGGATTTATGAAACTCATAAGGTGTAACCTTATTATTATACAAATTATTAAAGTATTAAATTGATGCAATCATACTAGCTATACTTTTGCACTTCTATCTCTTAAATAGTAATTGCTTCGTAACATTTTTTTTACAAATGAATCTCAATTCAACGGCAAAATATTCGATTAGTCCATTTTGTATAATATTTGTAAATTAATACATACTTAATAATTTATTTGTTTAAAAACTACATGTAGTGTTAATTTTTTCATCTTCAAATTTCTTTTTTCGTCTAATTTTTCATCTCTTCAAAACAATACTAGCGAAACACGAAACTTGTCGAAAGTAGAACATTATTTTTTAATTAGGAAATGTTTTTAACAAAAACGAACAATATTTTATATTAATCTAATATGTTGAAAGATACAAAAATATAAAACTGTATGCCATTTATGACACGTTTGAAACTAGATGGTACAACACGTATAATTTACCTTCAGTCATAAATTTATCCATGTACTGTGTAAAACGTTGCAATAGTACAAGTTTCTTCTGCAAAGCAGCTGGAACGTCTTCCTCTCTATGATATTTTGTTACTACATCGTCGGTTGTCACATACTCCACCCTTCTTTGCAAATGGAACCACATTTTTGAATAAGTTAAGCACACAATTAAAAAATGTTTAACCGTTCGTAGTATTATAGAAATTTCTAAATATTACTAATAGCTATTTATTTGTTTCGCTTACAATTTTTCTTGCAATTACTACTTTTTCTTAAATGAAATATAAAAACGAAAGGCTTGGATGTCGTAAATATTGTTTAGTGTCTCTATCTAGTTTCTTTCGAAATAAAGTTTATTTTAAAGAATTAAAATATAATATATAGTATAATGTTAAAGGAAGAAATACCGACCTTCTGTCATGTGTGTAACTAATTTTTGTATGATCGTTGAATAAAATGCCGACAGATTTATCGGAGAGCTGAAAGCCTAGGCCGTACTTGTTGGAATAATCGATCCATTTAGTGATGAACAGGGGTACGATATCCCTTACAGGTGGATGATTACGTAGCTTGTTCCTACATTTTATTTCTGTGACACAGCTTTCTAACGCTTGATGCATTTGCATACTCTGAGCGGTATATCCCGTTTTCTTATGATCTGGACAAAGTACACTGCTTAATCTTTGTCTGAATTTTGGCACTTTCCGAAATTTTCTGGCTAACCAACTGATCACTTTCGACCCCTTTCGTAAACTTTTCTGAGAAAGATTTGTTTGATGATGATGCTGTTGTGTATGCCGTTGGTCCTGATGCTGTTGAGATTGCTGAATAGTATGAACCTGTAACTGCAATAAAAAAGGTAAATAAATAATTAAATGAAATAAAAGTTTTCTCGATATACATACATACATACATACATATGTGTATGTGTGTGTATATATAAATATATATATATATATATATATATATATTTATGTATGTATTTGTGCAACGCAATAGTAAAACCAAAAATATGTGATATTGTAGGCGTAGGTGTGGTAGGATCTGTGCGATCGGATCTAATAACTCAAGACATGGAAAACGATGTCGTAATACAAATCGATAGTTTACCTGAGTATTATTAAGTTTTTGATTCCTAGAAGTTATAGAATTGGATGAAGGCGATGAATCGATTATAGAGGTACGTGGCATTTGGAAACAAGAAATGCGAGGTAAGGAAGTTGGTACATATTCCTTGGTGAGATAAGCATGTTCCTTCACTCTTTCCAAAGACGGCCTGAGTTCAGGATTCGGCTGCAGAAGCCACCTGATGAGATCTTGCCCGTTTCGGCTCGCTATCGAATCGTCAACCTCTCGATAATGATTGTTACATATTCTAGCGTAAGTTTCCTTAAGAGACGCTGTGTCGAAAGGTGGTTGCCCTACCAATAGGGCGTAAAGTATGCATCCGAGCGCCCAAACATCCGCCTCGTAACTGTATGCTTGCTTATACAACACTTCCGGCGCAATGTAATTCGGTGTTCCGCATATCGTCCTGCGCATATAAAAGAAATTATTACGATTTTACTCGTATTAATTAAGTGTAGCTGCTTGTTATTCTCAAGTCACACATACGTGTTTCCGTTACGCTCGCGTTGCTGCCGTGTAAATCGAATTACAAAGGAACTCGGAATTGAAACTTACCTGATGGGTGTACTTGAGATTATTTTATTCGATTACATAATAATAGAAACGTATTTACGATCGACCAGTTCCATCAAACATTGTAACGTATGCAAAATATTAACAAAATAAATCATGGAAATACAAATTGCGTCAATTCGAAAATATGAAAAGTATACAGACTGTTAAGGTTAAATGATAATTGTATTATGTATACATATATATAGTTATGTACATGTATATAGTAATATATGTGCATATATTGCATATATTATATACATATCGGTCAAGAGTTTAAGTTGAATGTAAATTAGTATTCTACCAGCGTAACAAATCAGCGAAAGTTCCTATGTTTAAACGTGGTTCTCTTGATTTATATGTATAATAAATGTAAGGAACATATAGATATAAGTAGGATGTGTATTACTTCTTTTTATATTATTTCCTGTATTCTCAATATATACTTATCCTTGAATTATACTTGAATTATACCTATACGTGGATATCAACTTACTGACAATGATCTGTTTTCTTGCATCATATATAAATAAATAAATAAATATATATAAATATATATAAGTCTTTTACAAAATATTCATAACTTTATAATTGCAATAACTTTTCATTGTTCGTAGGGAACTGTTCATATCGAAGCATTTAATATCACTAGTATTATTTAGGTAGTTTCTCAAAGTTCTAATTACTTTTAAATGCGCAGTCGATTAAATATGCTTTAACTAATAATAAAAGAGAGAAATTTGACAATCTTTAGGAAAACGAAATAATTCGTTGTGCATGCAGTTTCTTTTATATTGGGTCAAGTTCTACGTAGGTATAGTATAATAATAATAATATATACAATAATAATAATAATAATAATAATAATAAATGATTAAGAAAGATCGAGGATAACTTACACCCGTCTGCACTGTCCGTCAAGCCTTGTCGCCAGTCCAAAGTCCCCGATCTTGACAATCATACGATCCGATAGGAACATATTACCTGGCTTCAAATCTCGATGAACAACTTTCTGAGAGTGAATATACGCAACGCCCGTTACCATTTGTTTCATGTAATAGCGTGCTTCCGGCTCCGTAACTTTGCCACGGTACTTGAGCACATGCATCAAGCTCTGTCAAACAAAAGTGACTTAGTTTTAACTTAATTTGACAGTTAACACGAAGGCTTAATGTGGAATAAATTACGGATCACTTAGAGATCTTTGACGCTTGTCTTCTAAATATTTCTGATAATTGATAATAGAGCGCAATTCACAAAATTTTGAATATCAATTGAATTCACTTGTCTGAACGCAACTCCCTCTACAGACGCGCGCGTGCATACACACACGTGTGTAATATTTTATGTATATATTATACCTATATATAACAGGTATAATAATATTTCTGTTTAATGCTTTGACGAAATGAATTAACTTCTTCGAAAGTAAAAGCGTCGAGAAATTTGTTGGGAGGTAAACATGAAAACATTTTCAAGTTATTCTTTTTAGGAAAATTATTTGAACTCTTAATTATAGCAGTAATGCCTATTTTATTTTGTATTTTACTAATTTATTTAATTTGGATAAATATATTATATCATGTCGTACCTATATCGTATATCATTATAGATACAAAGTCAACGAATATTAAATACTCTGGCGATAAAATAAGTACAGAAGACGTGGCACACTGAAATACCGATTTCGACTAATTAACGTTCGAGAAAATGTAATCACAAAGAAGGAAAAGTATGCGATTTCGTATTATGGTTAATGATGCATAGTGTAAATTGGAGATTTTCGCTTGGAGTTAGCTTTGAGGGTTTAGGACGCGACGCGACGCGTCGCTAGTTTGTTGCAAAGGAAACGTCCCATGGAAACGTATGTATATATGTACATACGTTCGCATTGCTCACATTAAGGATAATTGTTATTGTTACGTTGTTCGAAATTAGAAACTTATTCGTAAACGCTATTTTCTTTTTCGCCGGAATGGAAAAGGGTGACAATTCGCTATGCTTTTCAGTCAAAATCTAAATGAATTTTACATAGAGACAAACTTTCCGATCTCAATTAATATTGTAATATTGTGCGGGTCGGTAGGTATCTAGGAAATTATAACACATAATTCTCTAGATATCGATATTTTGACAACACTGACGAGTTTCAAACATTGTGGCATGAATTGAATAAATTTTTGCATAGAGGGAAGCAAAATATTAGTCTAAATTCAAGTCTTAATTGTATTTGTAAGTCTTTTATATTTGTTGAATTATAATTTAATATTTAGCAGATCATCTCTTTAGTATTTCAGCAACAGTTTCCTCCTTAATATGTTCTTATGTTGTAACTATTCGTATGTTATTGTTATTGTTACTGTTATTGTTATTGTTATTGTTATTGTTATTGTTATTGTCATTATAGAGAACGCTTTCTCAATGATATCTTAGATAAAGAAATTACTATAATATCAGCAATGTTGACGATTTTTTAAAAGCTAACGATAATCGATGTGCGATTAGTTGAAGTTAAAGTTAACGGACCAGCACATCCTAACGTAACGGTATAAACAAGTGAACGATTAGTCATGGATGATAGTGTAACTAAGTGCTAGTTCTCTTTCCTGCTCGCACGAAAATCTGATGCTTGTGGTTTGTGGTTTCATCTAACAATTCTAACTTTAGTCAACATACATATGTACATGCATATAACAATGATACGCTTTACACGAAACGAAATATGTACATGCATAGTGAAAATAAGAGAATATGCCAAAGATTATCCAGAGGAAATTTTAATTAATGTTTACGGTTGCATGTTGATATGAATTTAGTGTCAATAACACATATAATGTATTAACTTTTAATAGACGCATACTATTTTATAAGACAAAGTCTATAGAGAAGATCTACTCAAAGTATTGCACATTATTTTTCGAGTACCTCTCGAGTCGGAAAGATGACAAATTTTCCTGAAAAGCCGAGGAGAAAGAAATATGTACATGGTAGGTTTCAGGATGAAGATTGCACAAGGCGTTAAAGAAAAGAACAGCGGAACAATTTTATTTCTTTATGAGGATTGTAAATTGTTGCACGATTAACCATAAGCTCCATAAGTGTTGAGTGAGCTCTTAGTAATCTTTCTGACTAACATAAAAGCAAGGTTTTATTAACATAACAAGCGAGTGAACTTGTCTTGCAACGGAGATCGACTCGACTAGGAAGGAGAAGGTTGGAAAATTCTTGCAAACGTATAGAAAGAATATGTCGTAGGAAAGTGTACAGTTTACAGTGTACAACAGGCAGGTAGGTATACGAGACATACGATAGGTACCTTTCGAGGACAGGCTTCTAGAAGCATGTACACATTAAGGTTATCCTCAAAGTAGTGATGCAGCTGGACAACGTTCACGTGATTCAGCTCTTTGTGGATCATAATCTCGCGTGCGATCTATAAGCAATAGATCATTATTAAACTCGCAACCATCTCTGACCACCTGCAAAACTTCAAATGATTATCTTAATGACGGTGTTACCCCAATTTAGCTGCTTCAAAATAGTTTATATATATTATAAATTAAGCACGCCTACTATTATTCTGTCTAAATCTTATCTAAATTTTATCTAAATTTTATCTAATTCTAGGTAAAAGCAAGCAAATAAATTATAATAAACAAATGTCTTTGCACGTTTCCTTACTTTGCTTCATATTACATACTTACTTTCTAAAAAGTGAAAATTATAAATATGTATACGTATTATGACATGTTTGCATAATACCCTTGAATGGTGGAGATTTACGGTTCTTTGAACACAAGAATTTTATTAATAGTCCCATAATTGAAGAATATCCCATTGATTTCAAACATGCTTTGGAACGGAACCAAATAACCGTTACGCACTATCCGACTCTTTAAAAAGAATGTCACCTTCATGATGTCAGAAAATTTTGAATTTCACGAAAGAAGCTTGATACTAAATAAATGTTATCAACTATATACGAGTTATAATGAATACGAGTTATAATGTTCTATCGAACAGTGTAATTATAGCGTTATATAAAGATATAAATTACTTTTACGCTCGTTAAAAAAATCATTAAAATAAAAAGATTGAAATATAAACATGTATGTACGTATGTAGAATACAAACCTTCTGCATATGAATTTTTTGCATCCGATTCTTCCGAATAATTTTGCAGGCATATTCATTTCCATTACTGACATCGGTCATGAGAAAAACTTTGGCAAATCCACCCTGAAAATAATACAAAAACACGTAGATAATAATTTATATCATATCTTATGAAAAGATAGGATAATTACATGTACTTATGTATACCTATAGATTATATTACATAATAACGTACACTGTAAATCACATATCTATAATGTGATTTGTGATACAATCGTTTTTATCGTTGGATCTATCATAAATCCGATTTCAACTTAAATTAATTACGTATTTGCTGGTGAAGAAAGAATTAGTAGGTAGATAGAATTTGTTTCTTTTTCTTTTTTTTTTCTTTACTAAGACATATGAACGTATGAAATAAATTTGTAGTGCAATTATAGAGCTAGAAAAGAAGAGATGCGTTGCTTACAATCTACGATAAAAATATTTAAATTTCTCAATCTGATCGTGAGAGACTTGAGGATCAGAGTAGATGTCTGAATTAAAGGAAATATTCAAATGGGTAGAAATTCAAAAATTAAAAAAAAAAGAGACATAGGGGAAAATAGTCATCCGTTTAAAATTTAAGCTTATAATTCAACTTCACGTTAGATTCAACAATTTCACCTGTAACATCTCAGTAACATCCATTTCAGCTTCTCGGAGTGAAAGGTTTTCTCTTTTAGGGGCATTTGCTTTCGTGCTGCTACGAGAATATCTTTAAATTATCTTTTATTGCTTTGCTACGGTAGCTTTAACGTTTAGCGAGAAGGAAAGTAAAAACAGCCGTCACGACGCGACGCGATATAGCATTCTTTCATTGCTTTTGCAAATCATTTTCCTTCCTTCTGGGACACTTTTACCTTAACTGAATAACATAAACATTGCGTTATTCTTAGCAGCGACCGACTTTCCACTCTTCTTTTAACTTTTCATCAAAAAGGATGATTAACATCGTAATTCGTACCTACGTTCTTTTCATTGCAATAGCTTCTATAAATTTCTGTTTTTAAGAACAATTAACGACTTTTAATTAGTTTAAACCGTTTGGTATTAAGAATCCCCCCAGTCGCAGTTCACTAGGAGGGAAACTAAAGTAACGCTGAAATAGCACAGGAACAAAGACCTAGAAACAGTAAAAACGTGAAAAACTACAGAGCGAGAAATTCTTGTAGCGTCTAGGCCGTGATCCGTGATCCGTGATCCGTGGTCCGCGATCGTCATGCGATTTAAATTATCCTAAGCGTAACCGCTGCCCTGACGTATTTACATCTGATCTTTGCTCAGGGTCAGAAAACGAACCGTTCGCGCTCCAGCCTGGCGACACAAATTTTTTATTTGATTACGTCAAAATACGATGTAAAATAATATACGATGATGATAAATGGAGCAAACGAACAAAACGAACGTTCGGAAAATATCGAAACAAATGAAAGAGCGAAAGCCAAATTTGGTTTGTAACATTTGCCGTTCCGCTAAATTTATAAATTTCAGGAAGAAAAAGAATATTTCGCGTTTATTTGTTCCATGAGGAAACTTTCTATAATACAAAAATAATTTTTATTTATATCAAAATTCTCCAGCAATGTTCTCTATATGTACTATATGTACAAGATATTAATAACAATTAATATCTTAAATGCCTCAACTCATTTGTTATAAAAATATTATTTGAAGAAAATCTGCTACGGCTATGACAGTTATGACAATAGTTCTGTCCTCAATTAGATTAATAACTTGGTACTAAACTAAACTTTCAAGAATAATTCATTATAGATTTTAGGTACTAGCCAGGCCAACCACGTAAGTACGGTTTAAAGCATTTATGGCTTGTTTAATAACAGTGGTACGTTTATTTTTAAGTATCCTCAGTAGTCTTCTAAAAATACATTGCCAATGCATGTTTGTAGTCTATACAACTGCGTTGCTAGATGGGTAAAAAGCAATCACTGCCTTTCGTTTCTGTTTAACCATTTAACGGAATGGACCACCATGAATTTGAAAATAAATTGCCGCGCAGCTTCGACAGTAAGCGCAACGGCTATAGAAAAACGGCTGCTATGTTTATGTTTGCGACTAGAAATAATATATTAATGCCCTTTGAAAATGCACGGTTTTTATTAAAAATTCAGTTTTACTTTATATCGATATAAATATGTATAACGTGTATTATACAAGTGTTCTAAGGCCGGTTTATAAAAACACTAGAAAGCAAGTCGGATACCTAATTGATCTAACACTAACATAAATCTAACTATATATATATATATATATATATACATATACATACACATATATATACATACGTATATATGCATGTATGTAGTTGACAAAATCTTAGATTATTCGAATGATATCAATGTCTTTTATTTCGAGATAAGGTGTAGATGACATTTCCACGTGCATACTCATCTAAATATACGTATCAATTTGACAAACTGCCAGAACAGTTTCTATTTACTGTTAAATAAGAAGAGCACGAGATTTGAATTACATCTTACATCTACTCTACGTCTAGCTGTCTACCTTCGATATTAGAAATGTTTGAATTTTATATTTTCTTTACCTTTCTTTCATTTTATGCCGATTTTCACCTTGACTTTCATCTCAAGATTATCCTTTTCCTTTTCAAGTCAACTTACCACTTTCTAAACATATTGAAAATAATTATTCAGATAACACTGATAGTTGACTGACAATTGTTAACATATTGAAAGTAACAGTAGATAATAATGATATCGAATAGAAAGTTACGAGACAAACACAACTATTTAAAATAATTTAAACTTTTAATTTTAGCGGATTATCCTGTTCTCTACAAAATATAATTTATCTTTCAGTTTCTACTTGAATAATGTATTGCTTCTTTTTCTCACTCCAAGTGATCAATAATAACGAATATACATATATTATATATGCATGACATATATGTACTATATATGTATGAGCGCTCAATAGTCAATAGATAAACGATAAAGTAAAATGCTTGGGAGGGAAAAGCTTTTCATTAAATTGACCTTGACCTATCGAAGAAAAAATGTTACTCTATCTTCCAAATTACATACTACTTGAATAACAAAAATAAATGTCTCGAACTGTTGAATTGTTCGTAAAATATTGAATTGCTTTTTTTATTGAAAACCTCTCAGTGTAATCTTGTGGTAATCGGTTTAAATATTTATATCCAGGATTTTTATCTTTTAAGACTATTTGTATATCCTTCCAATAAAAAGAGAGCTAGTTATAATGTTACGATAGTCCGAACTTCTGTATAAGAATATGTGGCAAAAACAAGAGACGCAAAAAGTGAATGGAACGTAGATAAAATGATTTCTTTACAATCGAATTAACAAGCTATATTACGTGCATTCCATAGAAACCGGTCGCGCAGATTTTCTCCTTCAAGCGGATGCATACCTATATAGATGGTTTAAATCTAAGATCTCTACCCCTTTACACTTCACACTTTACATTACAATTACACCATCATACATCGATACAAACGAAATTTCCCAAGCGGACGCATGAAGCTAAATTGCTTCCATATGACAAAATCAAATCTTTCCTTCGCGTAACGCTATCTATGTAGATACATATGTTCTACGTAGCGTACTTATGTGATACGAATATCATGTGATAATTATAATTAAACTTGAAGCTCGAGTAACGATGAAAAACTATATATATGTACAGTAATAAGAATAATTATAAACCTAATCCGATTTTTAGATTTTTCATAATACTAACACAAAGATTAACAAAATCATTTGTATAATTTCATATTATAATGTAAAACAAAGCTGAAGAAAAAATTGAATTTTGTTTTATAATTGCGTTTTTGCCTGTAAAGAGGTAAAAGAAGTTAAACTCCCTGTTAATTTTGTTACCTTTCCGTTTTAATAATTAGTGGATTTCCTTTTACTTTTGATTACTTTCATTAATCTGCTAAGTACACTATCCGATAGTAAGTAAATACTTAAAGTTTCTCAAAAGCTGGCTATGGTAATAATTCCGAAATCTTGAAACTACTCTTTTGTAGTGGCAGCTGACTATGAATGGGAGCAATGTCTTCTTGAGAAATTATCCTTTTATCTTCTATTTCAGTTACGAAAGGCAATAGAGTTCGTCATGTATCATCTCCTGATATCCTATAGCGTTCAATTTAGCCTTTACAAAAATAATCTCTCTTAACATATTCAGGCATGGACAATGATAACGCAGAAATGTTTTTGAGTTTAGAATTATTCGCAGCACTGTATATACCTATGCATATTAATATGTATGTATATTAATATGTGTGTGTGTATACTAAACTGTTATTAAAAAATCGTTACATTCCTCTACTTAAAAAATTGTTACATTCCTCTACTACGTAGCTTGATCCCCCCTTTACCAAAAGATCCCCCCTTTACCCTTTATGCAAAAGATCAACATTACCAGTTTAGTCATTGTACAAGTTGCATTTAAAAAACATTTTTTACATTCATGCGAAAACTGAATTCTTAACTAAAGAATTTTTAAGTATTTAATAATAATATATTAAACATATTCAAATTAACAATAGATTTTTTAATCATATATTTTCAATACTACATCTTTAAATATTTAATTGTAACTTTTACAAAAGCAAAATATCGGTTAAAATACGACGTACTTCTTTCTCATAAAAATATTGAAAATATTCATTGAAAAATGTTGTTATATTACATTTTCTTAAATAAAGATACTTTTTCATTTTGCGTGAAATTTCCTAGAGATTGAGATAAACTTGAACAATCTGACTTTATCTTCTAAATTCATTATGGTTTCATGGTTGCATTTAAATGAAATGACAGAAAGAAACCTAAAAACAAATTGTAGCAATATTATGATCTAGCGAAAGGAAATAAAACGTCGTACAAATTTTTATTTGAAATTACATACAATCTTGTTTGTTTCATAATAGGTATATCTCATAGTGTCGCTGTTAATCGCGTACGGTTGATTTTACCGAATGAATTGTCATCCAGGGGCTTCTGATTATTCATTTCACAAAGAACTTGATAGAATTGAAACATACGTGACTTAATTAATCAATATAAATATTATATTGCCGATAGAAATATATACATATTGTATAACCAAACTTACGTCAATAATTTGAAACGCTTTATACATATAATTTACATATAATTCAATTAATTTAGCGAAGAATCCGTAACAAAAGAACAAATTCTATTCTTATATTTTTTTACATCTACATCCTTCCTTTCTGAAATTGTTTATCTTCTTCAAAAGGTTCATAAAAAAGCATAGTATAAATGTCAATGTAAGAGTTATCACAAATTCCATACAAGTGGCATTTCATCAGACATAATACAATATCCGCAGCCCTCTAACAACTTCTAAGTAACTTCAAGTTACTGTGAAAAACGTTTATGTACACATACATATGCATATATGTATTTATATTAGACTGAACGTTCTTCAAATATCGATTCTACACTAGCTTTTTATCTCTATCAATCGTTTCTTTAATCAGAACAAGATATTTGTAACGTTACAGCATCAGCTACGATATTTAATCAGTAATTGAAAGGTTTGCCCGATCATTTTTGTCGTTTTAAGAACTTTTAAAAATAAAGCATCAGTACTAACATATTGACCATAAGAAACATTTTATAGATAGCTATAAGTTGATCAATCGCAACAAATATTAAAATGTTTTAAGCACTTTTAGTTTCAGTACAATACGTAACAAACACGATAAACAATCCAAACGCCAGAGAACATTTACCAAAGATTATTAATAATAAGTCGTTAATAAGTGCAATCAGTACTAAAATTACAGCACTAAAATAAATAAATATTTAATTATTTAAGAAGAAAGAAAAGTCGTCCTAATAAAAAAAACTGTAAAATAACAAAGTTGAAACGTAATCACGTGAATTCATTTCGAAAATTACTAAACCCCTTCAGTATTCAGTATTTCAGTAATTATAGTAATTCAGTCTTTTGTCTTTCTAAATTAATAGTTTGCGTAATCTCGAATTATGTTAATTCAATCCTAAACAAATTTTCATCGGATAAACGATTATAAAGAAGATGTAAGTACCTATATATGTATGTTTGTCGACTGCCAACCATAAAATACATAAAATACATTTCTTCGAATATTGTTATTTATATTATTTATTTAAAAAATTTATATATATATTTAATATATAATAATATATATATATATATTTAATATATATAAATATTTATATATATATATATATATATAACGAAAGAACATTGAAGACGACACTTGCATAGCGAGATAACATGAATAGCAAATTATAGGCAACTTAATTGGATCATGCACATTCCTGCTCTTTGTACAATTTCAAATAGAAAATAAATTCCCAAGGAAGTACCATCTATGAAATTAATTTAATAGACACGAGCAACTCCAGCTTCCATAGAAATGATGAGAACTGCGTACATATTTTATGCATGTGAACGCCTACGAAGAAAAAAGCAAGTGTAGGAGAAAGGAACGAGTAAGGAGGAACAGAGAAAGGAGAGGAAGAGGCCCATCTGTTGAACTTATCCTCATGGTTGTACCACAAATACACCAAGAGCCAAGAAAGTATGCACATATATATTGTATACCTATTGTATATATACACGTACATACATACATACATATATATGCAGACATATACGTACATACATATGTAGCAGACGATCTACGGAAGGCGCAAGTGTCAGTGACACGTGTATACAACGTGTAGTGTAGGCAAAAGTAGACTTTGCATAGTTGGAAATAATCACTAAATAAGTATAATTAAACAACTTACAATTAGTTAAATGATCCGTAAAGCATTACTTATATATTAAACTATAATAATTATTTTGCAATAAATATCTCAATTAATCTCCACTAACAAGTTATTTCCCTTGTGTCTTATTTCAAATAGAAATGCGGCGATTAAACCAATTACTTTATCATTAGGTTTACCTTTATATGTAATATAGCATTGTCTTGAACAATTTGACAATCATCAACAACAAATACTCAAATTTATTACATATCTTCGATATTGCTTTTTATTGTATTTTTGTGTTCTTTAGTATGTCTAAATAAAATGTAATGGCAATGTTATTATATATCGCTTATTGTACAGCTTATTGACTGAAAAGCTATTCTTGTACAAAAATAGCGATTTTCATAATTCTAAAAAAGTAATACACAAGTATATGTACATATATAAAATGGATAATATTGCACTCATTATAGATCATCTCATTTACCTGTGTTTCAATGAAAAATCAATGCGAATCTGTTATAACTTCTGTATAATTTGTTACCAACTAAGACAGAAATGTATCCGACAGAAATATTTCCAGCATAAAAGGCACGAATTCGTTCCTTTTAAGCTCAATCTGCATAACAAGCTGCTGACATATTCACAACCAGTCGAAAATAATAAAGATAAATAATGGTGCAAACTAAATTACATAGATGTGGGTCTAAAGGCAGAGAAAGGTGAAAATATCAAAAGTGAGTTTCGATGAAACATCGAAATCATCGAAGAGCAAGCTATGTACATATAACGGAAAGCTTGATTTCTAACATAAAATGCAAGTCAGACAGAGTAATGTCCGAGTAATCGGGATGACGAAACAACGACCGGTTTTCTCAAGTAGAGGATACATAGAGGATACAGTTTGAGTTTGAGAGTATATACATACATTGTACATCCTCTGAAATCATCTGTCTCTCTCTTTCCTCTTTCCCGTTGACAAGAACGAGGAGAAGCCTCGCAAACTCGCATCTTGCTACCGATCGATCGCACCGCACCAGCCAGAGACAAAGAATATTCCTTACGACTACAAGCTGTGAACGTGAACCGATGCCGATCGATCCTCACCGATGCTCTTCAGATATTTGGAATTTTTATCAGATTTCGCTTGCCAAATGTCGTAAAATCACTCTATCAGGATTCAGGACCACCGAGAAGATTACGTAATCGTAATATAATACACGCGAGATACGCTTCGATCGACACGAGAAAAAGATTTCAATTCAATTATGATTTTCCCTTGAACTCTTTACAATTTATATATTTACTTATTATTAGTGTAGACTTAGACATTGTAGATTATTGCCTCTCTCACGATTCTTTGTTTATCATAAGCTTCCTTTGAAATAAATAGGGTCCACTATGGTAACAGGACGTTCTCTGAACGTTCTGCATTAAAATTTTTGATACGCGATAACGGATACCAGGTGATTCTTACATTTTGTTCCTTCGATTTTCGGTTTTCGAACATTCAGAATATAATTAATCATTGGGAAGCAAACACAAGGTTATATCTCGCTATGATATATAGAATGCAATTAAGAGACACCTAGACCCATACAACTACAATCAGATTGGTATACGGTAAACAAAGCAAACATATTTTATTATGTATATATAAATAGAATTATCAGATAAAAGGAATTGAAATTATAATTTCGTAAAATAACAAATTAGTAGGTACTATATACTACGTATAGTATATAGTGTATGGAAAGTGTTATAGAGAGACAAGTACTATTTAACGAAATATGAACTGCTTACGATGTTGGCAACACAAGAAATTAGTAATCAAGTAAACGAAAAACAAAGATCTAAGACGAGTTACCAATGTGACCGCATAGTACCTACGATGTGTATATACAGACAATATATGCATATATGTATATACACATACAAAATATTCTCATATCTAAACATCTTAAGTGTATTTGTTAAGTGACTAATATACATATGTGTGTAAATACTTACTTGGTACAGTTGGTAACTAATCGTATTTAGATTGTAAATCATATTACTCAGTAAGATAATTTAGTGTTTCTAATTAACCACCGACCACTTCATATATTCTCTGTTCTTCAATCTAAATACTAAATTACCAAATGTAAACAAGAATTTCGAAATACTTAAATTTATCTTATATTTATGTTTTTATGTCGTAACAAAGACAGCATTGAGCATTGTAACATAGAGCATTGTAAGTAGCAGACGTAAATAATCATTATAATAGTAATCTTAATATGAAAATATGTATATCAATTTAAGCAGCAGCCGATAAAAACGAATGTTGTGCGTTACACCATATTCTCAATGTTATTAAACCTAATTATTGTGAATAATCATGTAAGAATTAGAGACTAAACCTCTGAAATTAGGAAACCTTACTTAAGGTAAACCGATAGTCGACAGGTGTTTGCTTTTTATTTGTGTAAGGTTTTTACCTTGCCAAGAAGTTGTCCTTTGTAATAGGCATTTCCTTGAACCGGGTCGACAACGTAATCCAACTCCTCCTCCGCGGAATTGTTCCAGGAAGATGTGGATGGTCCTGCCGTGATCACGCTGGTTGTCCTTATCAAAGACGAGGCGGTGTTACCAAGACGACTTCCACTGACCGAACAAGTTACGTTATTGGTACTGGTGGTAGTAGTAACGATCGCGACGTTATTCGTCGACGAGGAAACATCTTGCACGTTGTTGTCGCCTCTGGAATATAGTTGCACGGAAGAAGCATAAATAAGCGTGGATGTGCGCGTGGTGATGCAAGTGGTTTCCTCGCCGTTTCTTTTGTAAATATCGACGACACCATTTTCCCTCGGTGTCTCGAGAAGACAGCTAGGATGTGCAGAGTACGTCGAAAGATCTACGTCCAAAGGTAACGAGGTCGCGCCGTATTTCCGACTCTTTCGACGAACGAGGCTCTGCAAGGATGCGGAAACCTTGGAAAAGCTCTGACGTGATCCATTATTTACGGACCTGCTACTACCAGCTGATTCGATATTCTTTTTCCAACACTCGGACTCGAGGATAGTTTTAGTTTTAGCCGTCTCGTTGCTTTCCTCCTGACATCGAGCAACGACCTCCGCCTCTAACAAACGACAAGCTGTTGTTTCGGTATGCAACTCGCCAGGGATCGTCTCCAAGAGGAGACTTTTATTGCTCGTTTCGTATTCTCTCGGAGGCGATGAACTCCCGACTTCCACCTCGAGCGTGTTCGAAGGTAACATCTCTACTTCTACGTTCATTTAACGATACCCTACAGTTTCGAAGAGCTTGCGTCTATAGTCTGTAGTCTGTAGTCTGTAGTCTGTAGTTTGTAGTCTGTAGTCTGTAGTCTGTAGTCTGTAGTCTGTAGTCTCTAGTCTATAGTCTATAGTCTATAGTCTATAGTCTATAGCAAGATATTTTTACTTTTCTTCAGGAAATCAATTATTCAGCGCACCCTAAACGACGTAACAACAATTCTCTTCTGCTCCTCCTCCTCCTTCTCTTCCTCCTCCTCCTCCTTCCTCTTCTTCTTTTTCTTCTTTTGCTGCTGCTACTGCCACCGCTGAAACGCGTTTTTCCGCCAACTTATACACTATGATATTACGTTCCGTTGTTCCGCGGGATGTCATGTTATATTTGATTTTGGCATTTAACACAGACAACGCCTACTTCTTCACATCCATGACATACGAGCACTCTGAGATCGTTCGATAACGGTGTCGCGACATTAAACTCTGTCAAACAACTTATCTGTTATTAGAAAAGCAAGCGTTTCCAATACAACTTCCAAATGTCAATTGGCAAACAGTATTCGGAACCGCGTATGGATTGAAACAAAACGCACACTCTCTCTTATCATTGATCAACCAGTAACGATTAAGTATACAACGCAGACGAACATCTTGACCAGTCGAATCATCACTGTTCCGCGCGCAGCGCGCACCAACCAAACGACCCGACACCCTACGTCTCTGTTCTCCCCACCACTTCCACCACCTGACCTCTCATTGCCAGTGCCGTAAATAAAAACGACGTTACTTTGACATTTTCCGCCTGCATACCGTAATCCTTAAAATTTTTTTTATTTGTTCCTATACCCGTGGTCCGTACATCCCAACGTTTTGTACTACGATAGAACTTTTGATCTACAACTACGTTTGTTTCTCTTATTATTAACACGAAATATTATTTTTCAATAATGAATAAAACACTTGAATTTCTTACATCTATTCAATTACATTATATTTTATTAAAAGTCAAAAATATAAGTATGCTCCCATGCAAATCACTTTTCGCTCCAAAATTATATTCTGCCAGCTTTGTAACTTAATAAAATAGCATAAAGGCACCTCACCTATGCACCGGTAACTCGTGAGAAAATGTACTGTTTCTTGTTTCTAATGTGTAGAAGGGAAATGCTGACATCGGGGGACTATTCTTTTATTTGCAGAAAGGAAATTGTTTAAATTTACAATGTAGTATATGCATTTTTATCATACTCTACATCCTACATTATCAGATTTCTTAACATTTCTTGACGTTTCCTCAAAATATTATACGGAAAATGTATTAATGCATTTGATAATGCAATTGATATTTCGAAAGCAACGCACTTTATATATATTCAGAACATTTATTTCCTTAATAAGGTTCAGGATAAAAGTTTGGAAATATGCAATAATAAGGCCGACAATCAATAGAATGCTACGGCCCTGATTCTAGTATTTGCTTCGCTGTCCTCGTGTTCAACTTGCTTACTTCTCTCCTCTGTCTCTCTTCTTTACCATATCAGAACTCTATCGCCGTCAAACTAAGAACACTTCGGAACACGCATCGTCCTATCATGCGTATTCGGCATTCGGTCGTTCACACAAGTATATACATACGTACATATACCTGTTCCAACATTTGAGATACTCTAAACTAAGTGCATATCTAAATATAGGAACGGTGTAGCAACGAAAACTTGATTATAGAATCTAAAGCAACTACCATATATTTGATAAATTAATTTTTTTCTAAGACTGTTTAATGCTTGCCCGATATTTTAGAAACTGATTCCAGTGATAAAATTTTGGTAACGTTCTTGCACAATGAAGCTAACTGTGTACAAACATAAAATTCAATAGATTTCCATAATATATGAAAAGAAATATGCATAGGAAAAAAACGTTACTCGCGGTAAGGAAATATGCATAGTCAAATTATATGCCATTTACATAATATTATTTCTTACATTTCTTATTTATTATATCTATTTTCCAATTTCTATTACAGTTTAAATTTTGATGTCAAATTATTGAAATTAAGGACATCTTTTAAAGAATATAAAGCTATAATTTTGCTTCAAAGATTGTAATATTATAAATACTAATCTATAAACAAAACGAAAATTTTAACTATAAACTGTTATAATCATCCCTTTTTATTGAAATAAATAAAACGCATTACAATAGTAAATAAAACGAATTGTCATCTACTACATCTACCGATCAATGAATTAATGAAACAAATAACTACAATATGTTAAATATTTAATATAACCATTTGTTTTAATATAACCAAATATTTACTATTAACATATTAAAGCACATTTACTGATACTTAATTAATATTACTAACTTGTATTAAAAACATTTTCCGATATATATCAATGTCAAATGTCACCACCTGCCGATACAGCACACATTGATGTATATCACAGCGCAATCTATCGCTTTGATATATCAAAGTACGAAGCTGACGGAAATGCTGCTGATTCATAATCTGTGTATAAGAATACCCAAGGAATATTTCAAGTGTCAGAAAGTAATGAATCATCATTATGTTAAAAATTGATTTAGTTGTTCGTATCTTAAGATAATGCTTGTAAATTTTTAAGTTAAATATAAAGTAAACATGGTTGAATAGTTTGTTATTGTGTGACGTAACCTATTTCTCACACATTCATCAAGAGATTACGTTGACATGCGTTATTACTGGTTCGAAGTTCGCGTGCTTTTCTTATCACGTTGTGATTTGTATTTTTTCTGACGGTACTTCCTTGTTTCTTTGTCAGTATCAGCGTAATGTTCGAATTCTACCAATGTAATTTATGTAATATCTACTACGTGTCATTACCACAGTTAGTGATTTCATCGAGTTACCTTCTAAAATTTAGGTAACTTTTTCTATTATAATCACAAAGATGCTTGAAAGAGGAAATTATAATAGCGCAACTACTACTCTTGTGAAACGTCAAATTCGAAAAGATGAATTCGTTTTTGAAAACAGTCAATCCAATGATGAACAAGAGAATTGTATTAATCAGAGAATCGTTGCAAAAACAGTTAAATATCAGCGTGATGGAAATGCAAAGTGCACCAGGAGTGGAGGAAAACGATACAGTTGGCAATTGCGACGAAAGTATGACCCTGTGCTCCGTTTTGGAAGCTATCTTCCTACATGGATTAAAAGACAGTCTTTTAAATCGAGTAACAGAAGTTTTAAGCGGCCCGGATTTCAATGCAGTGCCACAGCCAAGTTTTTGGGGTCCGCTGTTGGTATTTTCACATCGACAAATTATAGATCAAATACAAACATTAAGTCAGCTTACGACAGAAGTTGGATATTGCAGAGCTTGGATACGATTAGCTTTAAATGAAGGCCTTTTAGCTAGCTATTTTTGTTCCATTAAAAGAGATAATTCGGCTTTAAAGCCATACTACAATCGATCTGCATTCATTAGAGATACAGACCTTGTTGAAGTTGCACAGAGATTAATTGAAAGTTTAGATAACATATGCTTTAAACTAACTTGTAATAGTAGCTTATTAAATTTTTGGTCAAATACTCCTCTTCTATTAGCAGGCATATGGTCACCACCAATGAAATCTTGTCCAATATTTAGTGCAGTAGATATTGCAAAAACAATAACTACAGAATTAACAGATGGTGACAATTTTGATGAAGTTGAAACTGCTAGTTCTATTGGTAGTTTAGGTTCATTTAATTCATCACAGTCTGCCCTTAATAATGCAGGTTGTATCACAGAGGATGAAGCTTTAAAAATTATATTAGCCAATAAAAAATCAAATAACATTGGTATAGATCATTTAACCAATGATTCAAGAGGAACTCCATCTTTGAAGGAGGAAGAAGAACAAGATTTGCAAACAGGAGAAGAAATAGAAAAGAAAATTTCAAATAATGGCAGTCCAAAATATAATGCAGAAATTAATATATGCAACAATATTGAAGATTTGGGGGTTGGACATATTGTAGAGAATCATGAAACGTTGCAAGATATTGTTTCAACTACAGTAGGGAATTCATTAATTGGAAGATTGGGTTGGTCTACGTCATTTGAGGATTGTGAATCTTCATTAACTTCATCTGCAGTATCTCATGACTCTGGAACAAATGCAGCTCGTACTCCTGGTGATGGACCTACGTATGATGCAATTATTCAAAGCTATCATACTGTTGGGAATGCATCAGTCCTAGATCTTCAAGAATTTTTAAAAAAATATCCAAAAAAGCAACAATCTAATGATGAAATCAAAATTCAATCAGAAAATAAAGCTGCAATAAATTTTGACGAACAACTGGGCAAACTTCCCAAAGAGAAAGGTTTGGATGTACAAGATTATAGTTGTTTTGAATGTGGCCATGCAATTGGTATGACCTTTTCAAAAGCACATGTTTGCTCTTTCTCTGGTAACTATTATTGTTTAAACTGTATGTCACAAAATGAATATCTAATTCCATCACGAGTAATTCATAATTGGGATTTAAAATGTTACCCTGTTTGCAATAAAGCTGCAGCATATTTACAAGATTGTCCTACGCTACTAGATCTTAAAGTCTTAAATCCACGAATTTATATGGCTGTAGATAGTATGGCACAATTACAATCATTAAGAATTCAATTAAATTTATTAAGAGCTTATTTATTTACATGTCGTGAACCTATAATCGAGTCCTTACAGAAAAAAGTTGCACCTAGAGATTACTTGTATGAACATGTTCATCAATATTCTGTTTCTGACCTTTATGATATATCTAATGGAATTCTTGCACAACAACTGCAGAAAGTAGTAGAATTTGCAAGAAATCATGTTATAAATTGTTGGCTTTGTAGTCAGAAAGGTTTTATATGTGAAATTTGCAATAATCCAAAAGTCATCTATCCTTTTGACATGGAATCTACATACAGAGTAAGTAAATATTTTTATTATAATTATATAAAAATAGTAAGAATGAAATTTTAAAATCTAGTTTAATAAGTTATTAGATATTATGTAATTTTAGTGTGGAGCCTGTAATGCAGTATTTCATACAGAATGTTTAAATGCTTATAAACCATGTCCAAAATGTGAACGGAAACGCAAACGAATGGATCTCCCGCTCTTAGATGTGGGATGTACAGAATTGTCACTGAATGATGCACCGACATTTTCAGTTGATATAAACTAATAAATAGAATTTTTAATAAATCACGTATTTTTATTTTTTACGTACAAAGTGTTTATAATATTTTCTTCCTTATAAATTAATTATTGATAGAATATATTTTCATTAAAATTTACTTTTATGAAGCTCAATAATTCAATATTTTATAAGTATATAGCAAATCCAGTTTAAGTGTTAGATATTCAACAAATTATTCTTTGAACATACACGTTATACTCGTTGAATTCATTTTGAAATATTAAAGAACATGGTGACAGTAGTAATGAAAATGTATAGTTTCACTTTAAAAGAGGTCTATATATTTCATTAACTTTCGAGTATGTAATTCAACAGCTTTCATATAAAATATTTTTTGGTATTTTCACTAGTTAAAGAAATACTAATAGCGTGTGTACACTCAAATCGAGAATAGTGTATATTGACATCATACTTGTAAATAATTGTTATTTTTGTTTTATATAATTTCTTGGTACTATATTTGCAATACCTAATAGAGAAAACTCTGTACATTTAATATTTAAAATTCTCATTTCCACACCTGCAATATGTTAAAAGTGTGTTATAAGTTCTATTAATTTTTAGAGATAGATTTTAGAATGTATGTAAGAAATATGTACATGTATTTATGTAATATATATTTTATTAAAATTTTATGTACAAAAGGTAATAAAATATATCAATCATTTATTAAGTTATTCTATATTTATTGTATTTAATACTGTTATTATATGTATGTTCATCCATATGATGTAACAAATCTCTTTCAGTATGGCTTATACTCAGCAAATACACATTTTACATGTGTACTCATAAAACTTAGTCATAATGTTTTTAAATATTAATAAAAATTTGATACATAAAAACATGCAATTATGTTATTTTATATATATATATATATATACACATATAACCAGAATATGAAATTTAGTGAAATTTCGTTATTGTAGTATTGAAAAAAGTGAAATATATTTATCAAATACCTTGTAGACTAGAAATATTTCATGTCTGAAAGAAAATATATAAGCAAAATTTATACAAATAATCATATAAAAAATTGTAGAAAAACAAATATTAAGAGATTCTTGAATAATAAAATGTTACAATTACTTTAATTTGTTATTCTTACATACTTTTGATATATTTACAATTTTTAAAATGTTTTAAAATGTTGGGAACAAACTTTAGAATCACGTAACAATCATCAAAACAAGCAAAAATGTTTTAATGAGCATGGGTTGAAAAATCATTAATTTTGGAATTACGAAATGTTTAGCGTACAAAAATATAGTGCATAGTAAACCAGTTGCTTCGTAAATAAAGTAATACAACAAATCGAAAACTGCTGCCAGGAGATATATAAGAGAAATGCTGGAGATCTTTCACATGTGCGCGCTTCTATGAGGAAATATGTCGAAGTGTGTATTAAAACGAACGGAGAACGTATTGAACATATGTATGCTATAAAGGTAATGTCTTACTGATAAAAATATCTTGTAATTCCGAAACTAATGGTTTTTCGACTCCTGTTTATTAAGACCTTTCTGTTTATTCTCATGAGTACTACATGCTTCTAAAGTTTGTTGCCAATATTTTAGGACGCCCTGTATTTATAAAAATTATACAGTTTGTTGAAGCTTCTAGTTCATTTCATTTGTATTAATATCTTGTTTTCATTATCTATTTTAAAAATACTGAAAATATAAAAAATATTATGTTACATCTGCTAAATACGACTATTTCTGAAAATACCTGATACAAAATACGTACAAATCGCTTTTATTATTACAAAGTTATAAAAAATATACATTTATTTTAAGACAATATTACATGAATTTTACTAAATGTAAATTTATAACAAATCCTGCTAATCTAATTTTATCATAAGACATTCTAATTATTCAATACATTTATTCAGTTTACTAGAGACTAACATAGCTTAAAAAATTTGTAACAACTACAATATATACACACTTTAATCTGTACGATAAAAGCTTTCCCAGGTACCTGTTTAAAGAATAAGATTATGATTTTATGAATTATAATAACAAACAGTATTTAATTTTGAGACAAAATGTTAATTGAATCCTTATATAGCATTTTGTTGAATTAAAATTTGAAATCCATGATAAAGTAGCTATATAAAGCAGTGATGAATTGACACAGTGTTATTAAAAAATATTATGTGCATGTGATGATTAGTAATTAATATTCTATATTATTTGTTATCATATCTGAGATGATTATGCTTCCCAACATTTACATTTTTTATTTTAGCGAATACAGAAGCAAATTACGTACTTGCAAAAATATAGATTTTTATGATTTTTACTGCATTATTATCTTTTATCAATAAACATCAAATTAAATTACTTAGACAGGAAAAATAATAAGAAATGAATATGTCTATCATTTCCTCATAATACATGCATATAAATTTATAAAAACAATATCTTTAGATATAAAATTCAAAATATGTTTTAACGTCATTTGCTTTGCATAACTATTTTGTACTGCTTTCCAACATTAAACTTGAAACAATAACCATTTAACCTATACGTAATATTATATTCTGATATGTTTTTATATGGCATCACAACTTTGATGTATATTACTGATAGTCTTTGCTGTATATTTAATCAATGTAATGTTTTAGGAAAATATGCAGATGGTAAAATTGGCTTATCAGACAAACCTGCCCTTCTTAATCCACTCTGTAGTGTGACACTTGTACTTTTTATCTTTGTACCATTTGGTGGTACAGATGAATTATTATTTTCTACAGTGGCTGGTACCAAAGACGAACCTGCGACATTTCCAGATAACTTGTTCAAAGAACTGATACGTTCCATAGGTGTACTAGTACTCGATATTTGACCACTTTTATTAAACGTTGATATGCCCATTGTATTATCAGTAATACCAACACCCATTGATCGTGCTGTCATACGTGTGGTTTGATTAATATTTGGATTTTGTACAATGGGATTTCTCAGTGGTAATCCAGATAATGCATTCGATTGTACTATATTGGGTGCAGATGTACGTGTTTCATATTTATTACTAATTAATTTATTCGTTCGAGGTAATGTTAAATGAGTTGAAGATGGTACTGTAATTGGTGCTGCTACAGTAGCATTTTGTAGTGGTGATTGGCTATCTGCTAATCGTCGATTTAACCAACTTATTACTGCAAGAATATAAAAAAATAATATTAAATAATATAGCTAATATAAAAGAATAATGTAGAATATAAAAGAATAATATTAAATATATAATGCAATCTCTTCTAAGATACTAAAATAGAATACCAAATATTAGAGAAACAGAAATAATATAATTAATAATATTTAATAATTTAAAATTATTGTTCTGTGTATACACCATTAATCAAAAATTTTATAATAAAATGTATTAAAAATACTTAATTACCATTATCATTATTCTTTATTATTTTTTCTTTCTCCTCTAACTGATTCTGTTGAGTTTTGAGCTGTTCTTTCAAATTTTCAATCTCTGTTTTTGCATCTTTTGTTTCTTTCACTAAATTTTCCATTTTGTTTTCTAATTGACCAACTTCTTTTTGTTTAGTATCTAATAACCTTTCTTGTTCAAGTGCTATACTGGTTCTTAATTTTAATTTAGATTTTGTTGAAGCAAGTTCGTTTTGTAATTTTGTTAATATTTCATTAGCTTTAACCAAATCATCACTTAAATTTCGTAAAGAATTTTGTTTGCGTTGTAACTGACCTTCTTTTTCAGTTAGAAGATCTTCAAGGTGCTGTTTTTGTTCTTTGGCAGTTTTTAACATTTCGGTATGTTTGGTAATAAGTATACCTTTATCTTTTAATTCTTGTTCAAGTACAGCAACCTTTGTTCTCAAACTATTTACTGATTTATCTTTGTCATGATAATCTGTATCTAATTTAGAATTTTGTTTTTTCAATAGATTTAAATCTCTCTGAGTAATATTAAGGTCTTTTTCAAGATTTTGCAGCTGTTTAAGTTGTTCCACATTAGTTGCTTCAAGAAGAGATAACTTATCTTTGTACGTTGAATTTTGTGTACGTAATTCTGCAAGTTCAGTATGAAGCTGTTTTATCATTTCTGTATGCCTACGTTCTATTTCTATTTTTTGTTTTTCACTTTGACACTGCCACTCCAACTGTGCTTTGGAAAACCTATCGAAGTTTAGAAATCCTTAATAAATCCTTAATAATATATAATTAAATGTATATGACCACATATAATTATATAAATGTTGCTACATACTTATCTTTTTCAAGGCCTATTTGTTCCGATGAAAGTATTTGCATTTGACTTTTTTCTGTTATATACTTCTGTTCCAATTGGTCTAACTCCTTAGTTTTTGTTTCTACTTTATTTAATAAGTCATTCAATCTTGTTTCAAGTGCAAGTGCATCTCTATTTTGTTGTAAAATATTTTCTTTCAACTGTTTTATTTTCATGGCCATGTGCGTTTTCAAATCTGAATCACTTGCAGGTGATATATTTAGGCTCAAATGACATAAATGTTTAAAATTATTTGTTTCAACCAATTTTAACATCCATTCTCCACCTTCTTCTGCTAATAACAGCAAAAACTTTGGTGGTGCTTTTGATAGATTTGTAGCAGGTATTTGACATTGCTCTAATAAATATATTAGTTGAGTCGCAAAATTATCAAAATCTACTAATAATCCTTGTTGAGATTTCAAAATTTTGAAATCGTCTTCTGTGATGAATAAGGAATAAAGGAAACAAGGATCATCGTCATCTGCTAACAAAACACATAAACTCTGTAATATAAATACGCAATATATTATTAAATAATAAAAATATATCTCCAACTATCCTTTAGTATATCAACAAATTATAGGCTAATGCAAACATTAAAATGTATGCTACCTTGCGACATACAGGACTAATACCCGCATGGCTTTCCACATTAACCCTCAGCTCGCGTTGACGTTCTTCTTTATTTTGTGGCTTCATATAAACTCTTTGCACTTTAGTATATAATATTTCTACATTGTTCAATTGTAAACCAGAATCACCAGTCACTGCACCACCTATCGAATTATTTAAATAATTCATCATTTGGTTATAGGTTTAATAAACATCTGTTAATCTTGGATCGCCCTGTATTTCAAATAATAAGGACGTTTTAATTTTCATTTCATTTGTTAATTTTTCATAAATTATAAAAAGTTTACATGAAAGCTTTCAAATTCTGTAATCTACATATCAAGCCGAGGTACGCGTATTTCAGGTGCTGCCATCTTAGAGTTACGCGTTACTACGAATACCCCTCCTATTCAATCCAAATTTTCCAATTAACATTTTTCACTTATTACATCTAACAATAAATAGAATAATTGATTTACTTACATAAATTAATTTCGTTTTAGTGCTTTTTAAAAATGCTGTATGTTGTTACTGTTCATAATTAACGAAGTAAAATTTATTTAAATGCTATCTTTGTATATACTAATAACTGCTAATAAAAATAGCATTACAATTGCTAGCTTTGTAAATACTAATAACTATTTATAAAAATGTCATTACATATACTTGTGTAGTAAATATGTACATACATACTTACACATGTATGTATTTATGTAAGTACGTATAAATAATAATATTTAAGAACAGCATTTTTTTAAAATTTGCCTTGACATTTTACATATAGAAATATGTGAATTAATATATTTTTATATATGTATATGTGCATATATCAAGATATGTATATATTTATATATTGAAATCCATTTTTATTTTCATTAAACAAATATATAGAATATATATACTTTTTCGTTTGTCGAACTTTTATTTTGTATTAGTTTTGTTTTATAGTTTGTCATAAATAATTAATATGATTTTATTCTATATGTATTAATATTAATATGATTATTAATATATTATAGATTAATACAGCTAGATATACAATATATACTATACATAGTACTATATACATATGTGCATATAAGTAGTGAAACTTATTTTCTTTCCGCAAGTATGTTATAAATAATACACATACAATACAGTTAGAGCAATGGCGGCTGCATATAATCGAAGTATGTGTGTTCATTATTGTTTTATGTAATTTATACGATAATAATTTTTTATTCGACGTTTATATTTAATTCTTCTAGGAAAAGTGTTACATTTGTCTTTAGGTTGATATGTATCTAAACCTATCAAGAAAAGAGCATATGGCTTCTTAAATGTAATTTCAACATTTCTAACGGAATTTACTTTACTTTCCCGCGTAATAAGGAACTTCCAAAACTGATTGGTTGACTCTTTTGAAAGCAACCAATAGTATCAAGGATTAAGGATGTGACGTATCGTTTAAAACACTGTACATATACGTCGAGTTGTAACCGCGGTCGCCATGCCATGCGGTTGTTCCGTGATTGACAATTTCGTTCCTGAATATGCCGTTGTAAAAGTGTTTGTGAAATTATTATCTTTGTTTCAAGAAGAAAAATTTACGGGGTGATAGTGTCGAAAAAGTGAGTGCATAATTACTATAAAGCGACAAGTGACTTTCTTTTGAGAATTTAAACTTCCAGTCTTCACCCTGTCGGTTATATTGTTAGAGGTTGGATACAGCAGTTACGATTTGAATTTGACTATGACTATTCAACATATAAACAGAAAAAGGAGGTAAGCTTTCATTTTGTATTAAGTACAACTTGTATATTATTCGAGTAATTTTTATTATAACAAACATTAAGTATAAAATTTGTACTTCATGAAAACCTTCGTATCAAGAACACGTTGACCGGTTTGCTCGCAGCGCCCATGTTGTTCATTTTTGATCTAGAATTGACTATCTTGTGCTGCCCTCTAACAGATATATATGTTTTAATTTCGTATGCAAGTTTTCCAATATTCATACGTAGATTGTGAATATTTATACAAATTTATATTTTTATATTTTTATGTACATAATTAAGCAAGTATTTACATATTTAAGTTTCCGATAAATACGTAAAATTTGTATTTGTACACATGAGCAAAGTAGTCATAGAGTATATAAGTAGTAGATACTGATCATATAAGCAGCTTTGTTCCTTTATGGTTTAATCACAGAAATTAGTAAAATTGAAAAATATAAATATGTTATATATGTATATACGTATAGAACATATGTACATATGTACATATACATATTATACAAATAACGGTTTGATTTAAAACGGTTTAGAAAAAACATTCAATTTTCTCTTTATACAATTTCATTTAATTCAATATAATTCAAATAGCATCTTTTTAAAAGTTTCCATTTGAATTTAATATTTGCATGCGAAACTGTTTGGTATATTTTCCTTGGATTTTCACTTAAACTGGAATTCATTTTTATTTTGTTCTTTATTTTATGCACAAATTATACAAAACCTACTCCATTTGAGATAAAGTAACAGATTGAATTGCGGAGTATTCTCCTCAATTTTACCTTATTTATGTCCATGATACATCTATGTCCTTACATACGTATACCAGGTATGTAAGTATGAAACCGGAATTTTTGCAAAGAAATTACACATTTATTGTATGAAAATGATAAAAAGTGTTTTATTCGAAGTATTGCCCATCGCTAGTTATACATTTTTGCCATCTTTCTGGCAATTTGTGAATGCCACGCCAAAAGAACTGTTCCTCTTTTGAGGCAAACCAGTCGTCAAGCCATTTTNTTCTTCAAATGGAAGCAGAAAATCAGTGCTGTCCGCAAATCGTAGTTTGTAGGCACAAAATTCGACATTTTCAAATTCTACTAAAACCTATGTTGTTGCACTAAACTTGTATCGCAAACAGTTGAAAATCTTTAGCAGATGTCAAAACAAAGAAATGGCGTCAATGACGCGTATTGAAGTTAGCTACATTAAAAGTTATTGCCACATATGGGCAAATTCCGGTTTCATATTTACAGACCTGGTACACACATTAGACTTGTCCTTTCTATGTTAAGATTATTATTTGATCGTGGAAAAATTAAGTTTCTAATGTGCGCGTACATTATATATACTTATAATTATAATATTACATATGTGCATAGTTGTAATTTGATCAAAGAGCAGTACATATAAAACAATATACTCTAATGTAACAATGAAAATTTTAATGTTTATATGATATAGACCGTGAAACATCGACGATGATCTTCACAAAAATTTAGTGAAAATTAAAAATATCTAAATAGATTCTACATACATATTGCTGACAATGAGTTTTTATCTATAGGAATCCGGAATATTATTTGTTTCTCCTTTGCATCGTCGTTTTCAATACAATATAGTCTTAATATCTTCTACTTCGCAGAAAGTTTATCATATACATTTAATATATTTATGATTTCCTAATTTCCTTGAAGATGTAATTGTCAAAACAGATCCTAGAACGACTTTACATTTGTCGCGTGGTTGTCATATTTCAATCATATATTATGCCCGATCTAGGCAAGTAGTGATGTGTGTACATCGTCACAATTTTAAGAAGATTCATCCTCCGAATGGTGCAATACAAACAAGCGAATGATTCTCTTATTAGAAATATAAATCTACTGAAACGTACAGTGTCACTAATGCGGAATCGTAACCATACCATGTTGCATCATTTATTTGCACCAGCCCTTAAACCTGTTGATGGTCGTTATTCGCGTTGTAGTTTGTATTCTTAAGTCACATGTATGGAATTGAGAACACCTAAGAAAAAGATCTTCCTAAGTTAAGTATATTTTTATTGTGTAATTCTTTAAATGAAATAAACTGTAATTAATTTTTCCTACCAAAACTATTCAATTTTTAATGCTACAAGTTTAGTTATCGATTAATAGTTGGTCTGGTCGCGGACAATCCAAATTGAATATACGTACATAGTATGTATATAATATAGTACTATGTACATACAAACATATAATAATACATATTAATTTTGATCGCTTCATGGGTGGACTAAAGCGAGTGGTTCACGTAAAGTGAAGAGATATGCTCATATCGCTGACGTTGCCTTAAGATTTATCAATAGTGCAGCGTAAAGCCAAGGATTCACGAGGAAAACTTATTTTATTGGTCTATAGTCTATACTGAATCAAAACGTGGCAACAGAGCATCCTTATATATATACCACGAGCATGTATCTTTCGTGCGAGAGGCCACGGCATTGTAAAATTCCCGATCGGCTTCGAGGTCATCACGCTATCGACCTCCATTTCATATTGACTTTTTTTTCCACATGGATTTGTCGAAACTGACCACTGAGGTATTGCTCCATCGATATTCCTGTCTCGATACGCTAACGACATTAACAGGGAATAAGCACTCACGTACAAGCTCTTCTTTTTATAGTGTACAATTGTTGCTTTAATTTTCCTTTACTTGAAAATCGTCACGAAGAAATTTTATAAAACCGTGATTTACGTGACTTTTTCGAGGTCGTTAAGTCGGATATCGTCAGAACATACTTCCTTTTTTAAACAAAAGCGTATGTTTAATCTGTTACTTTAAAAAGCACGTATTTCACTTCTGAGGCAGTATCTGAAACATCGGGGAATAATCGTAATACATGTAATAATTTAATCTTGTATCTGTACACTTTCAAATTTAGCTTTGTAATTATTTCTTCTATGCGAAAAGTAGAAAGCATATAAAATAATAATATTTTATTTCGAACTTTAAAAGATAGGTAAACTAGTTTTGATCCTTATTTATTAATGGAATATAATTTATCCTGTATTTAATCGTCTCATACTTTTAACTTTGTGTAACTTGGTTGCGTAAGTTTTTTGAAAGAACAGTGCTCATTTATTTTAAAGTTCTTATGCAAAGAATTTATTCTTACAAACGTTTTCATATATATGATATACTTTTTCGTTGATTGAATTATTTAAGAAATAGGTTTAAAAAAGTATTCTGTAAACTGTTAGTAAGTTCTTAATAAATTATGTATTTTAGTTCAAAAATGTTAATTCATCAAATCTTTTTTTTTTTATGAACTTTTGTAGAAACTGTATTATATACATATAAGTTGATATTAATTTTTTCGTTCGTTAGAATTTGTTTTCATTAAATAAATTCTTACTCTCGCTAAATTTAGCTTGTATCAGATGATGAGTAGCAGGAAGTCTAGATAGTAGCTTTACGTAGTTGAAATTCTAATCACTTCCTGCGAAACTTTGTTCCGTACGCACTATCCTCAATAGCAATGGATATTGGATAATAAGGAATAGAATAGTGTTACAGATAATCAACAGAACTGATTAGTAATCCAATTCATTAGACATATCGAAGCATAGTTTCATGCATATATCGCTAAATATTTCTAATCGATGAAAAATCCGAGTTTTTAAGAAAATCAAAATTACTTGCTCAAAAAAACTTGATCAAAGGAAAAGATGTTGATATAAATTCTTTTGATAAATTTATGGACGTCTGTTAAACATTTTTTTTAACTTGATTGAAAGATTTTGCAAAAGTTACGCATTTATAATAAATAAAAGCGGTAGCAATGAAATTAATAATGATCTTTTGCGAGTTAAAAGTTATTTTAGTTTAGGATCTGATATTTTAAGTACTATGTACATATTATTGATCTGTGAAAATATAAAATTTATCGATAATAATCAGCAATGCAATGTTTATAGATGTTCTATTGTTGAAATATGGAACATTACGGATTCTTGTAATATTTACTGTATAAAACAAGTATTTCTTGAGAATGTTAGAACTGTAATATTTTATCTATCTTTGATTTGATGATTATTTAATCGTTTCAAGTAGTACATGTATGTATAGTATATTCTTAAAATTAGCAATGTATATAAATAGTTCGCTATAATCAAACGATCGTTATGTGCATTGAAAATATAGATAATTTAAATTCTTGTTATTGTTAATGCAGAAATACTGGAAAATGACATTCCAGTCGATCTATCACAATTTCTCTGACTTTTATAAAATGTGTCGATTATCGATATTGTAGTAGTAGCAGTGAAAGTAAATACTAAAATAATTTTTTGGTTATTCCAGAATTTCACTTATTACACATATCGATTTTTGAATGCAAATTAGTGCCAATAATCTTCAGCATTTCTGTATCGTATATAGTACATATATATATATATATATATATACCGTCTTTATTCGATTGAAAGGCTTATTAAAACAAGAGGTTCATTTTGAATAAAAGAAAATGTTTGGTATTTATTGATATATATATTTATATATAATCCTATATTTACCTCGCTGTGTCTGAAAAGGACATGGACTAATCGACAAAAATATTTTTTAACGTTGATTAACGTTAGTGATGGTGATAGTACAGATGATGTACAGATCGTTTCCTACATCGATCGATACTACTGATAGTTTATATTGAGGATAGTATTAAATAAGATTAATAAATTGACGCACAATTATGGAGATGGTTGTTTTTGAGCTTGCTTGATGCAGAAGGCAACACGGCAAACGAATACATGTTTTCGTCTTCCTCTTCGTGGAAGAAGAAAATGCCGTAGGTCTGTGATTTCCGCTTGGCAACAGCGCACCCGGTTGTCCGTGCTGCCTCGCTGGGTCGAGCCAGTGGCGTAATCAAGAGAGGGGAAATATGGTAGTTCGATTCCCTTCTCAAGCCTTCACAAAAAAATACCCGCAGCAGCAGGGTAAACGAGAACTTCTTTTTAGTAATACACTTTTATTTTTCTGAATAATATGTTCATTACAACATAAAGACTGCAAAAACTATTCAATCTGATATTATTAACTATTAATCGATTGTAATCATCATGTAGTTTTATATTAATGCAGTTTATGAATACATAGCGATAAAATATTTTTGAGATTATTAAAAATTAATGTTATAAATTATAGGTTTGCCAAAATGCATACAGCGAAAAATATTTGTGAATACATTGATATACTATTCACAGATAGTCTCCTATACACGACAATATTAATATACATAATTATATACGTTATACATACATACTTAATTACAATATTTTTGTTCGTTTTTATACATTTTTTAAATTTTGTTTTTGTCTTGCTTTGTCATGCTTATATTATATTCAATAGTTTCTACATTCATACGTAAATCTGCACTTAAATTAAATAATAAATCAAAAATAGTTTTTACAATTGTATTAAATTTTTGAATTTCTCTTTTCTAAGTTTTGACACTATACCCATGTTTTCTACTTGGATACATTGTTTCGTAATTTTACCAAGAACTGCAACTTGACCAGTTTCCATTATATATATCTGTTGCTTTATACCTTATACATATTTGCTTCATGATAGTTACGCTACTGAGTCGAGTATCCTCCTCTTCACCTTGTCCCCTCCTTTGCACACTGTATCAGAGGCTTTCACGCGTCTCTCTTACTTATACACTGACTTCTGTCTCTCTCTTTTCCCAACTCTCTTCTCTTATCTCTCCCCCTTCCCCCCCCCTCTCTCTATGTTCACTTTTTTTATTCCCCGTTTCCCTCCATGCCTGGTCGGTGGCCATTTTTCTCTGCTTGATAGAAATTCGGCAACGCTGTATATACGATATACGCTTGCACACACAAAGAGTATCAGAAAGCATTGATGTACATATACATACTTGGGTTTTGTTTACAATTAGTAGTACCTACATATCTAAGGATTGAATTGAAATATTTTAACTTAAAGTCGCTGTGAGTTGATAACGACAGTTGGCTGTTATCAGAATTTCTCTACTTTATGGAGTGAAAACATGACAATCTATTACTTGCGTAGTGACATGTTGTTTGCGTATTCAGACATAATGTCGCTTTCTTCTTTCTATTATACATCTTATACATTCTGAACGATATTGCTATTGCTTACTATTGTTTTATTATGAAGAACGTTGAATTTTGAAACAATGATGAAGCTGCTGAAGAATTTATTTACGTTAATAAGTAGATGATTAATAAAATAGACATTGAATAAAATATAAGTATAAAGCAAATGACAAGAAAATTTTCATTGGTTATACAAGTGTGTACCGAGTTTCCGACTGGTTTGTACCTGGACGATGTTTTTAAAAAAAAAATTCACTGTGTTATTACGTTGCGTAACGGGCCTTAACCCTCAAGCCTGAAGCGGTAGAGGCAGCGCAGGTCTGGCTCGCCGCCTCGCTGTTCGCCTCTCTGGTTTTCCCTTCACTCTGCGGTGCGGTGCCCCACTCATCTTCTGAGACCCTCCGATTCCCAACTCTGCTGCTTGCCTCTCTTCGCTTCAACGGAGCGTCCAACGTGCGTCTCGACATGACGCGACGTTCCCTTCTGTCTATCTACTCTGTAGTTTCCCCTCCAGCTGTGAACCCTGGTCTTTCTATACAATTTTCCCATGCCTTCCCATGCTGCGCCCCTCTACATATGTATACATTCATATACACACGTAAGTAAGTATGCGTTGCACGTTGCATATAAAACACTCGCATATGTATTTGGCAAAATTACTTTTTTTGACCGTCTTAAATTTTTCTACAATTTCTGCGGTATTATATTTTTATATTATATACCGTGAGTATATATTCACGCATATATATGCATATCGCAATCACAGTTATCTAAATTTCACTTTACAAACTGAGATACATACATATATGAATAAAATAATAGTTTATCCCTGTGGTTCTTCATTGTGCCTTTCTCGAAGTAACTAGTTTCGAGTGCCTGTTTCTGTGATCAGATTAGGATGCGGTGGTAAAATTCGCGGTCGATCCGATTGAAACGAGCTTTTGAATAGATAGCAGGTAGGTGTATACGAAGAACCGGTTTGTTTGTAGTATGTGTATGATAAATCTATAAATCTCTTTCGGTTCGGGTTTTCCTCGTTATTATTGGCTAAGACCTAAGACAACAAAGTAGGTTCTCAATTCCCAGAAATGACGCTACCATGTCGGTTACGGCGCGGTACACGATAAAGAATCACATAATATACTATATACTATATATGCTATATATATAATACTATAATATCACATAATACAATTTTATCATTAACTGTAGGTGTTTTTAGCCCAGAATAACGCGTGGTTTTAGGTAATATGAGAATTATCGATAATATACATAATTTATTTATATTATATTATCGAAATTTGTAACGTATTTTCTAGCATTTTTGGATTAGATACTTTTTTTTCGTAATATCACATCCATTTATAGTTTAAGATATTCCAGATATACTGCGTATTGAGCGTAGGCTGGCAGATAAAACCTAAGCCTTGGACATAAATGGACTTGTATTTCTCATTTTTATTTTGATAACGTATATACACACTTTTATCACCTTCAATTGTGTGTTTATCATCCGATTAATTGCTTCTCTGTCTTTGTAACTGTTTATGCTCGTTTTCCTTGCGCCCATATAAGATTTCAGTTACACGCATTATACTTGTTTTTCAGTTGGTATGACTTCTTTTATCGAAGTCATCCTATTTTTCAACTACGTAATTAGTAACATATGTAGTTCGTTCAAATACTACCTCGATGGCGATATTTACGAAAATCAGTTTTTAAGTTTAGTTGCATAATCAGTTTTTGAAACTATATACTTATTACAATTATTATAATTATGATTATAGTTATAAGCATTTTTGTTTGGTAAAATTGGTTCCAAGTTAAAATAAGTAAAAAATAGGAAGAACATGAAATTAAACTCAACTTGAACTCAAGATTCAAAGTGCGTATACGAGCAAGAGTACATAATATGTATTTTCAAAGGAAGGGCGATAAAAGAAGCTCTCCCGACCTCGCAATTCGACCTCGTTTCACTACGCCGTTTCTCATCCTGTGGTGCGGTGTGCGGCCTCGTTCTCTCTCGTGTTTTTCTTGTTGTTGTTCTTGATGTTTCTTGCTCACACAAAAGAAAAGAAAGAAAAGAAAATTCTGCCAAACGATTTTTTCAATTTTCAAGGCGTCATGGATTTTAAATTCTAAGTTTTAAGCTCTTAAAGCGATGGACATGGAAACCATACAACAATCGAAGCCTAACTTACTTTTAAGACACTTATTGTATTAGTGGTTTGTCTATGCACTATGCTATTATAGCATATACTACTTAGACAGTTTTAATTTTAATACCAGACACACGATAGCAGTGTAAATTAGCGTGTTTAACGTTTAGACATATACATTAATGTAAAATCTTAAAGCATTTAGAACCATGAAGTCAATGATATTGAGAAAAAAATAGTAAGATGATGTAACAACGGTAGGCTTCCCTGGTCCTATAACGAAAATGGTTACCTATGGCAATAACATAACTTGGCTGCTACTATTTTTCACCATTGTTATGTTATATCTCACGAAACAATCGCAGATATATATTTTCTGTTTACCTTATTAGATTTTATCGCTTGTACTATCTAAAGTCTAAACAAGTGTTACGTTAAAATTTTTGAGGACAGTATCAAAGTAACGAATTCCTTTCGCATGATTTTAATCTAATAAAGGGAGATTTATGTATGTTTAGCGAATAGTGATTTATGAAACTTGAAATATTATGATATATATGACACAGAATTGTAATATTTAGTTTTAATTAACGGGTAATCAACACACATAGAAAACTAGGAAATATTCGTATATATATATATTATTTTCCTACTGCGATGAGTTATATAATTAGAGATACATGACAATGTCGTCATATGTTAACATATGTTCCACACGTACCGCGTACTTAAACATTTCATACTATTTTACAAAAGAAAGCACTAATTAATAAGAATCATATACATTAGAAATTATTTGTAGTGAACATTTACTTTATTATTTGAACTATATCCTTTATTGTTTCAAATACTAGTTCCTTTGATACTAACTGAACGCATTTTATTTGAATGCTAATATGCATATTGTTAGTAGTTAGTTACTTCGAAACAATATTGCATATTTCTTTATAATGTAAACGATAATAACCAAATTTTACGCTACATAATGAAATCTTATAATCTTCGTTTAATTTTGAGCTATAGTTCGTGTTTTGAAAAGATGAAGTTCTATGTTTGGTTGGTGGAGCAACGGAGAAAAACTGATCTGAATGAGAATGTCGGCGAGTGAATTCAGTGAATTTTCACGATCGCTGGTATATATAAGTAGTACTGGTTCCTGGTGCGTCATGGAACGGTGGTCACGAGGTTGGCCAGAGTCAGAATATAGGAAGGAAGGTAGGTGGTGGCCGATGCGCATGTGCGCGCTTACGTTCAGGCTGTGTGTGCATCTGTGCGTGCGTCATATAGGCTTGTTGTTCGCCGTCACCGTGCCGTGCACTATGTCTCTTTCTACTCTCTGGGGAGACAGAGCCCCAGCGACCAGCTGTCTCTGCAACTCTGCACTCTACAGTCTACTTTTATTTGTTCCCTGCTGCTTGTCCCTTCACCGCGTCTCTCTTTTTATTGTATCTCTTTTTACCACGAGTCGAGTCGAGCCGCGATCATTCACGCGTACAGAAACTCTCGTCCCACGTAATTCTGCCACTTATTCAAAAGGTGCGCTCTTAGAAAACGTCCTATCTAGTATAGTTTGCGCTCCTGTTCCGGCCGCTCATCAGCCTAGTATAACCACCAGCCTTTGATGTTTAATTATATCTTGTTTACTTGTGCAGGATCACATCAATACCGAGCGTGATTCATAATTGGATAAGTTGTCAAATCTTCTTAAAATACCGTAACATTAAAATTCTATCGTCATTGCTATCAAGAACCTTTTCCTGTTTAATTCCCAAGAGAAAAAACAAAATAGAGAAAATTCAAGTAGAGATGGAACTCATTGTGTCTAATAGATTAGTGTTTGCTAACTAAATATACTCACAATCAATTTATTATAAATAATGCGTATTATTATAAATTGTTCATTGTTTTCTAAAATAAACATTTATTATTTACTACGGTATGTAGCATAAAGTGAGTCGAGGTTGTGCTTCTTGTTCAAGTTGTGCACTAGGGATGTAATATGTATATAATAAGTAGGTTCGAAGAGAATCGATGTGACAACGTCCTATTTTTTGACTCTCAGAACATAGTGATAAGCTTTACCAAACACCTGGAGCATGTAATGCAATAAGCGATCTCTCTGTTACAAGATCAGCTGCCGCTCTTAATTTGAATGTAATTGAACGCACACTATATACTATATATATACTCATAAAAATTCATTTTTTACAATAGTAATATAACATCTGCTAGGAATGACGAATTGAGGAACATATATCTACATATTCAGTATTATATGTAATATAATGTTGTTATATTTGAGTTCGATACATTAAGAATTTGTTTATAGGTATACTGATTATCAATTTTCCGCCACCTAATTTGTTTTATTTCGCTTTATTTTATGAAAAAATTAATAAAAATAATGAAAGAAATTTTTCTGTAACAAATGTCAATTTTGTAGACATACAGAGGATTCAAGTATCTACATAATATATGTGTGTGTGTGTGTTTAGTTTAGTTTAGTTTAGTTTAGTTTAGTTTAGTTTTATATATATATATAACTTTTTAACACATTGACTGCCGTGGAACCCATATTCGGGTGTCAACAAAGTTTCCGGTGGGGCTGCGAAATTCATATTCGGGTGTCGTTTATTTGACTACTTGCGAAGGCTCGTCGTAGGTATTTGAAAAGATATTCCAGAGGAAATAATAAAACTATTGAATTGTTATAAAAGTAATACGAAAATTATTTATTAAAAAAATTATTTAATAGCATTACTAAAATATCGATGGGAGTACCTAGCATAGAACGCTTGGTACTGCGGCACGCGTGGCCTGACGGAGACTTCAGTGAAAACACGCGTGGCAGTCAACGTTAATACAACTTTTTGCAACATATATATATATATATATATATATATATATATAATATAGAATCCTTTGTGCATAAATATTACGTAATAGTTTGCCAGAATTTGTTGGAAATAGGAGTAGGAAATATAGAACGTATCTTCTCCAGTTTACGAAACAGAAGAATGCAGTTGATTGAATATAGGTACGTACGACGCCGCGCACTCTCATTTTGTTCTGTAAATGGCTAATGCCATGCGTAATTTCTTCATAAACCGGTTGCAATGAGATAAAACAGGAGTAGAACAAGCTCTACATTATACCGGTGATTTGTAGAAGTTGCTCGTCATTATTAAAGATGCTTCGTCCGCGCTGCTTAATATCATTCTCAGCCTTTATAACCGTCTATGTATTTATATATGTATGTACAATGTACATACGTGTATCGCCAAGTAAGTTGAAAGTTACTTATACACGTACATGTACATATATCATCGGTCATAAGTCACTTTGATTAATTTCTAGCGAATTTCACAAGTGAGTTTTATTAAAGTGTATAAATTAATGGGAAATTGATGACTGATATGTTTTTTTTGATGTCATTGAGATTTACTTATATAAACGTACCCAGTTTACGAAATTATCACGAATTTTCTATTAGAAAATTTGTTTTTCAAAAATATTTTTACATAATTAATTTATGTAAAGAGTATAGGCGTTACATTTCGTAAAAAAATAAAACATTAAATATAAAAATGACATGATTTTTTCAATAAGAAATTCCCATGAATTTCATTTTACAAGTATTTTTATATTAGAAATATACATAATGATGCTACTAATATGTAGTACTTACCATTTAAAAAAAATGTGCTTACCATAATATTTAGTCTTTCGAAACAAAATAATGTTTTCCTCTGATATTGTTTTGTTATCACCAAAAATAAAGGAAATTTAAAAGATGATTAAGCTAGGTTATTCATATAACGGTAGATTACCTGTAGTGGTTGGTTTTACTTGCGTTACTGCTGTGAGAGATAAAAATAAAAATGTAACTACTCAAACAATCACGTAAAGTTCACTATGGGGTATACGCATAAAAACAATGTTGTAAAAGATTAGGAGAATGTTATTAGGTTTAAGTTATATTACTATGGTATACCTACAATCAGTAAAATCTTTTCGATTAGTCTGTTTTGAAATGATCAGGATGAAAAGATAAAATTGTGGAAAGTCGAATGGAAACTGATGTGTGCAAGCCTGCATTGAGCAAGCAGAGCTCAAATGTAGTCCGAAACATGACTGTCCGTCCCGTTGTCCGAAGCTATATTGTAGGAGTATCTACAATCTGAAAAGTCCTGACAGATGTTACAGCATGTTACATAGTACGCAAATTGCACAACGATGCAATAATATCTTGATTTTTTATTTACAAACATTTACGAAAGGACAAAGGTTCGTGCACGAAAATTTCATCGTTTCCAAAAGCTCTTTGTTTTGTAATTTACACAGATACTATATTTTATTCTTATACTCGACTTCATGTGTTAGTGGAAAGGAGGTTGAATAGGTTAAAAAAGAAAATACAATTTTGTTATCTAATTGTATAAACAAGCAATTCTATTTAAATAATGGATAAAGTAATAGAACATGTTTTAATCCCCTTTTTTTGTATATTCTCTTATTTATTTGTGATGTAATTTTTTCACATACTTTTTCTAAGGTAATTTAAATTTCAAAGGAAATTTCACATTATTAAATTCAAGTGAAGTTAGTAAGTTTAGAAGCTAAGTAGGTATATAAGTACAAGCAAAGTTCATTATTTCTCTATTCGATAATTAACATTTATATGTACAATCGCACACTATCGATGTTATTTTAAAAATATTATTCTTAACAATAGACATTAATGATGTTTCAGAAATTTTTCCTATGTAGTTCAATTATAAACAGTTTTGTACGGATATTCGCTCTTGATAAACGAACGTACAGCAGATATTTTTCAGTATTATATATCTTACATTTACAGAGCTGGGTAAGCGCAGAAAGATCAGTAAGGAAGGGTGAAAGTAGAAATGAGGAGGGGCAGGCTTGTAGGAGTAGGAGGGGCGCTCCAGTTACTTGGTTCTACCTTCTACCCACGCTTCTGACCCACAAGAAATCGAGTGGAGGCACCACTTCCTGTCATATTCATGTCATTTAGCAGCCTCTGTCGATTGCTTGATAGTGCTTATTTCCTATTTCTCTTTTGTTATCACACGTCAGCTATAATTTTTCGATGAAGTTAACTACGAAGCTTATAACAATCGATAGGAAACAAGATAAATATTCTGCACTAATGCAAAGTAAGGGAAACAAATATATATATACGACTTTTTAATTTATATTATAAATTTTATAAGATACTTGCTATCATATTTTCAGGTTATTGTTACGTACATATCATACATTCTTATAATTTTCCCAATTTTTTACTTTAAGTAAATATAAGAATAGAAAATATAAGGATAGGACAATATTTTATTGAAAACAAATGGACTGTACAAATACAAACAAATGTCTTGCTTTTTATTTTAATTTCTGTAAATGTGTTTTGTTCAAGTTGAACAAAATTTTATGTAAACGATGAAAGTTGTATACTCTAGTAAAATTCGGAGCTATAATTCGTTAAAAGGTAATTAATGGAATGGAAACTATACTGACTTCAACTATACTAATTTAACTATGTTAAAAGGTAATAAAGAAATATAAGGATAATTTATTAACCAACCCTATTTACGACTTTCCATTTCCACGCAGCAGAATATCCCGTAATCGTTTTGAATTGCTATTAGCAAACTTGCATTTTGCAAATAACGAAACTATAGAACGGAAAAGCAGGCTTGGAAAAGTTTTGCCACTCATAAACATATTGATAGACAATTATCAAAAAATTTTTTCACCCGGCGAAGATATTGTAGTTGACGAGACAATGGTTCCTTGGAGGGGACGGCTAACATTCCGGCAATACATACCGACGAAATCACATAAGTATGGTATAAAAAACTATTTAAACTGTGTTCCACCGAAGGTTGCATATGGTCTGCAAAAGTATATTCTGGACGAGATATCACTGGAAGTAAGCAGCTGTCCTAGCTGAAAACGTCTGCATTGAACTTGCAGATAAATTGCTAAATGAAGGACGAACTTTGTTCGTCGACAACTTTTATACGAGCTATAGCTATATAGTTAGCAGTCAAATCTTTAAATTTTAGAACGCATTTTGTTGGAACTGTACGGTACAGCAAAAAATATATACCCGTTGAAGAGAGGTGAAATGATAGCACGGGGAGATAAGAACAGTTTTGTGATGCTCAAACGGAGAGATGTTCGAGATGTTAGAATATTATCAACAAAATATGCACCCATTGTGATTGTGAATTCTACATATCGCGGACGTCCTCTGACACAGAAACCTTTGGCGGTAATTGTATACAATAATGGAAAAACTGGTATCGACGGAAGTGACCAGATGGTCTCATATGCCACTACGAAACGGAAAAGCATCAAGTGGTATCGGAAATTAGCACTGCATTTACTCTTAGGAACAACTATAGTAAATGTTCATATTGTGTACCGAACAGCCACAAACAGAAAAATACAGATAAGAAAATTTCGGGAAATTCTCGTTTCCGAATAGTCCGATTTGTCCTCAGAAAATGCTGTGCTCGACAACCATCGGAAGAAAACGAAAAAGGTGTCCCACCATTTGGAGATTCGTAAGAATCAGCAAGGCAAGCCTATAAGAAGGATGTGCACCCTATGTTACGAGAAGAAGAGGCAAACTGTCATACGCCAAGAAGTGAGAAAAATGCAGAAAAAACAACACCATATAGTTCGAAGTGTCCAAAATCACCCCAAATGTGTTTGGAATGTTTTAACAAATACAATATAATCTGACATGTACCACTTATAATAATATTCAGTACATGAAACGAATCCATATTTAAGTTGTATTTCTGTAATCTTATTTACAAAAATCTGAAGTTTTATAAATACCCGCAGCTGATTCATTTAGTTTGCTAAGAAAACTGCTAAGAAAAGAGAAAAGAAAATTAATCAGGATCTCGTATCATTTATCTATGAAATATCAAAGTACCTAGATATGTGTATTATTGTGTATACGGTACAGAAATCACACGTCGTTCTAGAGAACCTGTAATTTCGCAAGATTCTGCCGTAGGAGATTCACAAAAATGACGTATCCAGTTTACTTGTATTTTCTAGATGCTATAGGTTTTTCGGTGATTAGGAAGCGATGGTATTTTTCGTGGAGCACAGAGCACAGCTGGTGTTGGTAGAGAAAGAGTCCGAACGAGTGCTCATGCGGGCGTGTCCTGTGTGCCTGTGTGTTCGACTCCAACCCGACAGATGTTTTTTGGAGGGTGGAGGCACCGTGCTTGGCCACCGCTGCCGTTCCGCTCCGCGCTACTGCCATCATCGCTACTATGGTGTATCCGTATCTTTTTCGAAAGGTTTCCCTTGTTGCCAGATCTCAGGTCCTTTCCTTTGTTCGTGGCACGATTAAAAAGACACTGTTCTCTCACAGATCCCTCGCAAATAAAACTTGTTAAACCGTTCTTGTTTTCTTCTTTTTTCCAACTCCAACCATAATCATTACTGTGATTTTCAATTATTTCTCTTTTTCTGTACCTCAAGACAATGCATCGTGGAGAAATTATTTTTTTTTAACTTTAAAAATTACCTGATACCGATACCTGAACTAATACCTTTATCTTTTTTGTATGAAGTCAGTGTCCAGTTAAGCTTTGTTTATTCAACTAATCGTAAGAATTTAAAGTAGTGTGTAAATAATGTTAAAAATAGAATAGAAAATGACACTATTTGCAAAATGAAAACTTGGAGACTCACAATTTACTATATTCTGTATTTTCTATATTCTTCATGTTTAACATACGTGTGTTGGTTTCAAAGAAGCCAATGTATTATGTGTTAGTTTTGAAGATAAGTTTTTTTCATAACTTTCATAAGTCATACCTTATTTATGCAGACAAAATTTCAGAGATTCGTATCTAATGTCGCGCACAAGTCAATATATTCACTTTCTTGTTTCATATGTGTGTATAAAGGAACGAACGGAACAACTATTAATCACGATTTTATATATATGTATCACGACTATTATGAGGAAAACGATGAAATGTTTGCAAAAAAGATATTTAACTTTACGTACATACAAGAGAACGACATAAAATTGCACGCTACAGTGCTACACTGTGGACTGATTTTATCAAAAGGAAATATTTAGAGAAATAACGAGGATGAAAAAATGTCGTTTGGAAATTATAACAGATACAAGATTATTTGAATTCAAATGACCCAAGAATAGTCTGCTAAAAGATGAATACAATGCTATTATACTCGTATGTACATATTTACATCTGTTACAAGTCAGCATATATGTATGTATATGTGCATGTGTATATATATATATATATATATACATTTATATAATATATGCATTTGCATATATATGCATATTTGCAGTAATATATGCATTTGAAAAAGTGAGAAGAAAGTTTGCTTGTCTCCAAATGTATGTGGAAAATGGAAATGTAAAACATTCCAAATATAAGCGTGAAAACCTCTTCCCCATTAATCAATACATACATACTTACGTATGTATATGCATGATATTTTATTTTGAGATCGGAAAGGGATGTTAGAGGATAAAAACTCGTGTCAAGTTATCTTTCGGAATTAATTCAATTCTCGGTAGGTTATGCAGGTGATTACCAGTTGAATCATTGGATGAATAAGTCTGTGTATGTATGTATTGTATATAGTTGAGTGAGGGAGAAGAGAAAGGAAAGAGAAGAAGGAAGGAACACAGGTAACTGGGAATGCAAACATTGCGAGGAACCGCCACGATGACGCAACGACATGAATGAGGAAATTGATATCTTTCCGTTTGTGGTAGTTGGTCCTTTTCCTTTAGTATTTCTGCTGTTTCCACTTGGACAGACTCGAAGAAACACCACCATCCGACCAGTGTGTTCTAACTTCTAATAGCATTGGCCCAAGTAACATTTTTCTTCTGCTTAGTGCTTCAAAATCACTTCATTATTATTACAAGCACTTTGATTATGTTCATCGTCATCAGAGCGTTTTGATTACATTTAATACTTCTTTAACTATTTTTCTTATGTTATAGAATATAGAGATAATTTGACCTATCTTTCGTTATAATTTCGCTAAATTATGCTAAAAATTAATAGTTGCTTGCATTTGCAAGTAATCTCTTTTTCAATAATATCCGTTTGCTTAAACGAAACTTGCACTGCACGATTTTAGCATTGGGAAAGAGGGTAGTAAATGGTTGTATGAAAAAATGAGTAATATTTATTAATCATAATTTAAACTTAGAACCGTGTGTACATTTCGTATATATTCTCGCATTAGTTTCAAATGTGACCAATGTAATCATGATAAATCAATGAAAGCTTTCTGTGTTAGGTGTTGCATTATCTTAATGAGTCAATGTAGATATATCGTATAACGTAATTCTTCTATTTTAGCTGGGAATCGTTAAATAATATTTCATTGCAATACAACGTAGCAATTGATCGGAATAGAGAATTTGAAACTCATATAGTAACTCTATGCGACATAGCGTGAAGCGAAAGATTTTATCGTGATTTCCTGTAAACATTTTCACGACAATTAGGCCAGTCCGGTGAGTTCGACCGTCGCGTACACCGAACGAGCGATGGTGATGGTGATGGCGATGGCGATGACGATGGCGATGGCGATGGCGATGGCGATGGCGATGGCGATGGCGATGGCGATGGCGATGGCGATGGCGATGGCGATGGCGATCGATACATACCGTTACCGTTAGTTAAATAATCCCCGTCGACCAACAATAAACGTATTGTTGCTCGTTGTGTATGTTGTTTCCAACTCTAACAATCGACCAGATCGGCAACATTCAATGCCGCTTTTTCCTCGTCGAAACGAAACAACTTGGATCTCTTTTCGCCATGATATGCCGGAATCGTTACAAATTATAACTTACAACAGTTACTGAAGAATAAGAGCGTGAGAAACGCGAAACCGTACACCGAGCGTCAATGAAATCCATGTTCTCTCTATTCTTTATACATACATAATATAATATATCCTCTGCCTTTGTATAATACTTGAGCAAAATTCTATTTTCTCTTATTAGTTATTTAGTTATTCTTTCGATGCATTCTAGGAGAAATTCCAAATTTTTTTTTATATAGATACAAATACCGATGGTATAAAGTTATATGATATTAGCTGTGCGCGTCCAAAATTCAAGTAACGAATTACGAATAGCAGGTTTCTTCTTATAGTTAGTTTCGAGCAGAGAAGATGTCGCTTTATTTGTATAAAAATAAACTGACTGCAGATCGATTTTGTAGCAACGTAGGTCACATAAAATAAAATAGACAGGTGACGCAAATAAGAGACAAGCAGGGTTCGTAATAGGTCATGGGCTTACGTGGGGTGTAAATGGCGAATTATTAATAATAAAAATCGATTCGTTCGAACGACGCGATAACTCATTTCAGCTTCAGTCAATCTTGAAGACTTGCGCGATCGAATTGTTGAAACGATCGTTAAATAATATTTGTCTATTTTCTAACTTTAAATATTCAAGTATACAGTTTTTCGATCATTTTAATAGGCGGTAAATGAATATTTTCCTTTATCCAGATTTATTTCTTTCTGCTTTATACTTTATTATCTTGCGGGATGTTATTCGTCATTAGCCACTACCATGCCACGTAACGTTGTACATTACCACTCTTGGTTTGATTAAATTTCTCGTTAATTAATCTGCACGAAAAAGGATAATTTGAAATCTGGCGTCAAGTGCTTTTCTATATATTATATGTACATACATATATTGTACATCCGAGGAAAATGCATTTTCACAAAGCTAAAATTTCTCCAATTCGTTTCCGTTCTTGAGATCACAACCGCATAATTTTCGATATATTTTTATATATATGTTGATCCGCAGAAACAAATATTTCTACACATTTATATTTATTTTATTATTTTACTACACATTTTATTATTTTATTATATTTCTACATCTACAGATTTTCTACACATTTTTTGGATAGAACCTGTTTTTAAAGACGTACAACGACATTTGACCAAATAGTATAAACCACAAACAGCGATGGCTGGTGTATATCTATATTACTCATAGTTAATAAAATTCTTCTTCTTCTTGAATATCGGAAAACAGTAAGCAAATGCATAAGGGAAATTAAATATGCGTACGCATGTGCGATATCAATTAAGGGATCGTTATACCTTTGTTATACATATGTATACTTTGAAGTTGGTTTCGAACGACGAAACCAAGTCAAGGTTGAAACAATAATCGTTTCTTCTAGTAACCGTTGATCGTTACATGAAACTTTATACATATTTGATTTGAGTAGGGCAGATTAATAAATGGTAGAGTAGAACTCGGAGTGAGACTGCGAAATGTCCAAAACAAAGGCCGCTTATTATCGCCGTTATCCATCCTGATAACGGGACTTAGTTTTCGATTTTTCACTCGCGCGTTTTCTTTAAGATAAATCAACACGATTTTCTGTGACCTTCCTTTAATTGGATACGTTCCTGGAAATTTTACGAGAACAGAAATTGATTTTCCCTCTTTGACTGGTCGTGCTGGAAAGATATTTTCCAGGTATCGTTTTCTATCTTCCAAATCTTCCCTGTCTCTGTCTCTGTCTCTATCTCTATCTCTATCTCTGTCTCTGTCTTTGTCTCTCTGAGGCAATGGTTTTTCGAATAAGTTGTATTTTGACTGGAACAAATGCCCCTTCGCTTGGTAAGCCACCGACAATATTGTATTGACTCCCTAAGAAAGGGACAAGAATGTCGCGTGCGGTAGAAAAAAGTCGATTTGATCTCAGAAATCGATAAGAAATGGTAATACCTGCTCAATTATTTTAACCACATTTTAACAATATTTCCATGTCTCAAGAATCGAAGAATTTTTGATTACGCATTCCAATAATTGACCATTAATTTCAGTTTAGAAATCCAACTTTGGACAATCATTATCCGAATAATTATAATCAGTACACTACCGTAATCCCAGAATTCGATGAAAACGCAGCTTAATAGAATCGCATCGGAAACGGTTGGACTTTATCAAGATGTTGGACAATGGTTCAAGAGTTAAATAAAGTGCTGGCCAAGGAGGCAGAATATTTGAAGCGTGATTTTATAAATTGTAAATTATAAGTGTTTCATTGAAATTATAAATACGTAGTGTTTGCACTTAAAAAAACAGAGTTGCGTTTGAAATCTTCAAAAAGCCTCCATTTTGAAGATTCGAGATGCATCATTTAATTTTCCCTAACGAAATTTTGTTTATCTTTTACCGCTTTAACTTTAATTTGATGTTATGGCTTGTACCAGATGCGTTGTACACCCTGTATATTGTGTATAACACATACATACTCGCATATACATATTATTGTACATATTGTATATATATAGATTGTTTGCACGCGACAAAACGACTATAAGCTAAATAAATCCGCTTGTTGCATATTCTTATTCTGTTTCTGAAGACAAAAACAAACGAAACTCTCTGGTGACGTCAACGAATCGTTATGATTTTACGAGTCTACGAGAAAGTTTGCTGGAAATTCTTTGAAACTGGCTGTCGATTTGGGTCAGTTCTAGAAGTCTGTAAGGTTGTTCTGTATCCTTTCTTTTCGTTTTCCTCTTTTCTCCTTTCTCTTTTTTTGTGCTTTTAGTATAGCGTCCTTAATTACACACAATACGTTGCGTTGTTTCGTATTTTATTCAAATCTTTCCAACGAATTTCTCTGTACAGGAAAAGTTACATGTTTGGCGATAGACACGCGGTAAATGTATGTTTACCATAAAACATAAATTGATGTGACATTATTCTCTTTATGTTTACTCTATTTCTAGTCTAAGGAAATACTGAAATTGAAATATTTTTCTTTTGTAATACAATTACGTACATAGGTACTTACTTAAACAACAGTCTATTATCGTTATATAGATTAATTATTTTTACATTAACTGTTTTTATTTTAATCTCACTTTTTACATCATAACAGTGATTCGATATCATCGTAAAAATAATTGACTTTTCCAGCTAGTACATGCAAATATACACACACATAAGTTACAATCTTACTTTATATTACATATACATACATGTATACAACATATTTTAGTCAACATGAAGCTGTAACTGACACAAAAATATATTTTGTCTTCTAGCTAGGTTCACTTTAGTCTAGGCTTCTGATACGATAAATTTCAGTAAAAACTTTATCGAAATAACGAGAATCATTATTTTATGCTTCGCTTTTTACTTTTATCTTATTATTTGCGTTATTCGCGTTCAAAGCTTTTTACGTAACAAGTGATGGTTTTCTATCGAGTAGCTTCTCTCTCTCTCTCTCTCTCTCTACACTTTACTTTTACGTATGTATCTAGTAAATTGTCCGATAATTTTTCAATTTTAAACGTGAATATTGTCAAAAATTATTCCCTTGGAAAGAAATAACTAAATAGCTGATATAATTGAAATAATGCTGCGGCAACTTCGTTTCCTGTTTTGGAGATTCTTGTTTTTCATTCATAAATCACATCCATTTGTATTGTTAAACCGAATAATAAGTTCATCTTATACTTTATGTTAATTAGGCGATAATCTGGCAATTGGTTGACTATAATTTAAATTACTATTTGATTTATACGAACACAAGTCAAGTTATTTGAATTAGGTACTTGACTAATCGAAACGAGGCTGTACTGTATTTCTCTATTGTAAAATGTAGGTATTACGCCTGTGAGCTCGAAATCTCTTCGTCGAAATCGTTAACTGAACTTGCCAAGTTGAAGATTCCAAGACTGCGGAAAAGTAACGAAGACGACTGAAACTACAAGAGATCGTAATTATCGAGGTTCGTAGTTACGAACTCGGATCGAGCATCAAAATGGCCGTCAATATTGTTTCCATCGCAGGTTGTAATAGAGAAACGAAACGAATCAAAAACAACAACTTTCCAAGAGTAGTAGACAGCTCCGGGCAATTTATTCGACGTTATTTCGATTTAAGTAAATATACAGCAGCGTGGTGGTTCGGCTCGAGAGAAAGTCTCAAGATGAGACCTACTCTGTGCAATGTATTAACATTAATCATAACCATTAACCCAGTCTCCCCCGGGAACGCTCGAACGGGAGGCTTCTGTTCATTAACACCGACGCTCTTCCAGAAACTTCCATGCAGACGCAGAAATTGGAAAACTGTTTTGTTTTCTGTTTTGTTATTGGTCATCTTGTAATCTCAGTTTTAAATAATTTGAATAAATTCTATCTATTTGATTTGTTCCCTTCGAACAAATTAACACTTCAAACGAATTCGTTGAAATATTCTTGCCTGAATCTTATTTTGTTTTATTCCGATACTGTACATTACATATGTATGTACGATATATGTATTTACATCATAAACAATAAAGTCGAATTATTTGACTTATCTTACAAGAAAACATTTTCACTCAAAATTCTTCTCATTTCAATTACTCTTGAATAATATGTAGAAAAGTGTATAAATTTATATGTTTGTTATTAAGTTAAATACGTACAATGTATGGTTTATACGAAATACGAAATACGAAATACGAAGTACAAAGTACGATATACGATATACGAAACAAAATTCGGAAATCCGTACTGTATCTGTTATGTCCCGTGACCCTATCATATACCAAAATCTATCCATCGGTCAAAACGGTCGCCAGCTGTACAAATATAATTAGTCGGATCGGCAATAATCCTAAGGAACTGTTATAAAATTTAGCATTTTTATTTTACTGTCAAGGCCCTTAATTCCTACAAGACATCTTTCAAGTCGAGAAGTTCCTTAGGGTTATTGTTCAATCCGGTGATAAAGGGGATAAGCGGGTTTTTCCCATGTTCAACGGTTATTTCCACTCGCCATAGAGCATTGATGGTGCGGCCAGCACCTATCACTATTTCCGTATAAATACCGCCGTCACAGAACATAACTTACTTGCTATCATCCCTTCAAACAGAATACATCTCAACTTGTTAGCCACTTTTTACCTTATATTCTTCGAGGAAAGGTTGCTGGAAATAAAAAGCATATTTAAGTTTGTTAAATCAGTGTTATAATTATTCAACCGCCTCTATTATCTTAATTGAAATAGGGGATCGGCTGATTCGTGGCGTCGTTCATCGTATCGTAACGAGAATTTACACTGGCGCGTTACACTGTGAACGCGTCGTCGAACATAATTTTTCTTCCTTACAATAGGATTAAGATTACAAAACTTTCTTAAAATTACCTCATTTAATTACATAGAAACTACAACCATAACCATAACCATAACAGACAATAAAGGGGTAGAATCAAAAGAATAGATAATACATATATCGGTACGCTTTGAACTTCTGACTTAATTTATATTCTATCTGATCATTGTAGAATATTATGTTGGTCAGTCTCGTCTATTAGTGAATAACATTTTTTTTATTTATCAAAACTATTAATTGTTCTTTCATGAATTTTCGACATTATTTTTCTAAAATTAATATCTCGTTTAACCGTTTTCGTTTTTTATTATTATTATATTATTCACCTAATGCTTTTGTTAGTTCAGTTTTTGTATATCATGTAAGTGTTCTGATGTTTCATTATTAGTTGAGATAACAATTTTAAATAATAAGATGGCAGGAGTAAACGATGGTTCCTGCTCATCGATCCAATATTTCTTTGTTTTTATTTATAAAGAACTATTTTATTTATAAATTATTATTACTAGCCGACTAAATCGTCAGCTTTTCAAGTCGAAAACGAGTCAGAAACTAGATATTGTCACCATCACACAATGTATAATTAACATACTCGCTTTTGCAATAATGGTTCTTTATCAGCTATTAATCAGCTCTTAATCAGCTCTTAATCAGCTCTTAATCAGCTCTTAATGAAACACTGAATTATACATATTCAAAATTATGTTTTAGAATTGTAGTCTTTGAATTTTTGTTAATACGGATCTACTTCTCTTGTTTTTTATGTCAATTCCGTACAAATAATCCATACAAATTATAAGCGCGTCGTATTGTTGTAGTTTACGATGAATATTCATATTCTGAGAATATAATTGCATTCTCATGGTGTTAATCTTTGGTCATGTTTATACTTTATGTATACGTAATTTTATTCGGCCTCCAATATACATACTACGTACATAATATGCATTCTCGTTCAATCTTTCACTCATTTTCAGAGGAAGAATGTACAAGACACATTTGATAAGACATGTTCGTAGCCCGAATACATTTTGGCTTTCTTTATAAATTTCCAACAGCTGATGCAAAAATAACTTCTAAAAACAGAGCTGTGATCTTTTTATCATCTCCATTATTTTTCATCTCTGTTGAATTTACCTTTTAGCACAATTTTCCAATTGCAAACAAAATACACTACAAATGATTTTCCAATCGTAATAAAATAAAAACGAAAAGTAAAAGAAGAAGTAAAGTTATATGTAGTTACATTCGTAAGGATTATTGGTAAACAATAGAATTAACTAATTCGTTTAATTATATGTTGTTGTATATGATACTATACATATGTAATATTTAATCGATAAATTGTATATGTAATTTTTCTCGCGAAGCAATGTGATAAACTATCGACTGTAGGCTACAATAGCGAAACGCTATCAGCGCTAACAGAATAAAATAATATTTCAATAATGTGAATAAATGAAGAACTAAGAAAAATAATCGTATTAACGTTACAAGTCATGGCACGCCTCCTCGACGAGTGCCATACATACCTTCCGTGATCGAAATAAAAATTTCATTACACGACCATCATTTCACACGTAAATATTGTTCAACACAGACGAAACAATAAGCTTTTACTTTTTACATAAGCGTCGCTCACTCGAGTTTCTGTTTTTCGAAAACAGGAGACTACTAACTACTCGTTAATCTCGGTCAATGCTCTGACCTGTACTTACGTACTTTACGTACTTTGTCGCTTTGTAAAGATTATCAATATTCTTTTCGCTTCTTCTACCTTCTATCGTTTAAACTATAAACCTGTGTATAAGTATAAGAGAATCTCCGAATTTTAGTAGCAGCAAGATATACATGGCGGTGGTTGAGCACCGCTTCCGATCTACCGCAAGGATCAGAAAGGAGGGGAAGAAAAAAAAGTAGAACGAAGAGTTTTCTTCGAGTGGAGAGAGGTTCCACCTAACAGTTAAGTTAACCGGTCCTGATGGGCTGCTTCGACTTGGACCACTGCATTCACGTTCATGTTCGCGTTCGCGTTCGCGTTCGCGTTCACGTTCACGTTCACGTTCACGTTCGCGTTCACGTTCACGTTCACGTCCGTACACATGCATGATCGCGCGTGCTCGCGCCTCGGACTTCATTTTCAATCGCACGACTGCGACTGCTTGAGCTTGAGAGTTCAACATCTCGTTCTCTCTTATTGTTAGCCTTCCGCTCTTTTCATCCTCTATTTAACTTGTTCCACACCTATTTTCATTGTTCGCCATGCCAGGATAATAGTAGGAACAACGAACAATCGATTTTTTGGCACGCAAAGTAACACGGAGAAAATTCAGATTGAATGAAAATATAGATTAGGATTACACGTTTTTATAGAGGGTTCGTTTATCATATCTTGAGTCGAATTATCAAGTGTTATTCTTTTTGTTTTCGAATCGATGTTGTTTTATTAACAAAAAATATCAACTAAAAATTTGGAGCTTCATATTTTTGCATAATCGTTGTGAAATGAGTAGCTCTGTAGGTTTAACCGAAAACCAGTTTCGTCTTTGCAGTTTTAACGATAAAGGCGTTTGTGCAAGTTATCATTCTGTTCGAAAAACAAGGTAAAAATCTGTCAAAAGATAAATCCGGGCGAGAGGCAGCTTTCGAAAGTAAAACCATCTGTGTTTCTCGTCTCGGATTTCTATTTATTTCCAAATCAAACGGCTAACCGATCCGTGGTTTGAGTTGAGCTCCTTGCGCGCGCCGAAAGAAAAGTAGGATGGATCTACAAAACAGTTAAATGGCCCTGATGTTAGTAAATCGCCGAGCCTTCACGCCTCCTTTCGTCTTGGTACACTACACAATACACATGTGCTATATTCGATTTTTTATCTAATTGTAGGACTCGGACTCTCGCATGTCGTATTTTCATAACTTCCTTCCACTCTTTTATCGTAGGTAGAAAAATTGATCTCAACCTCGATAACTACTTATGCAGCTAAATGTATGTACATATTTACATTGTACGTACGATATTAATGAAATCAATACATATTTTCAACTACAAATGATGTGTAATGTTCTCATAATTTTTGCTTAATTTAATATTTTTTAACCGATCATGTACTGAAATATATATAGAATGAAAATCAGATTGAACAAAATCTTTGTTTAGTTAGATGTTATGTACATCGAATGGAAACTGCTCTATAGCAGAAAATACTAATCAAACATTAGATTAAGAATGTTTGTATAATACGATTGATAATTAATGAAACATATAGTGGAACTCTAACACGTTTATTTGTACATATTGTCTTTTGAATAATTTCTCCTAGAATGTTTGAACGAAGCTATGGATTGTAATTTTTATTCGTTAAAGCATTATAGAATACAATCTATAATTTATCGAATACTAGATGCATAATACATAATACATAATATGCATGTACTACATGTAACATGTATTATAATTTGCAATATACTTAATACTAGAACCATTATACGTACTAATTTCGATTTGTAGATACATAAATATTAAATATTTATGATCAATTTCAGAAGCTCCTATTGATTTTATTGCTAATGTGAGCAATTTTTATAAATAGCGAATAATGTAAACAAAGTAGGTAAATAATAAGAGTGTTACTGTGCAAACTTGTAAAAAAGGTGGAAGAATAGAATATAAGGAGTAGTTCGTAGTTGTGAAAGTCTGATATTACAAAATTAATCAAAATGACGATACATGTTTTGATAGCCAGAAATGAGCGCAATAGAAATAGGAAAAGATGTTCTCTTTATCTTTATCGTTACCGTCATGCGTTGCTATATCGCTATACCGCTATACCGGTATATGCTGTTACTTGTATACGTGACATATTTTTTTACCATTTTGAACATTACGCGTGCTTATCCTTATGTCTGTGTTGGATCTATCAGAAATAGCGAATTAAATTCGCACTTCTTTACTTAGCCATCTTCTCATCTCTGCACAGTAGATTGTTTGAACATTGCGTTGTATAAGTTGTATTATACGTAGTTTAGCCACACAACCGACCCGACCGGTTTCACAGATAGACATCCTCGTTTTCTCTGGACTGTCGATCTCTGGTCTCTCGCTTCTACTTCGCATTCGTGCTTCTTAACATATTTAGGTGCACGCTTAGATACGTTGAAGGTATACATAAATTATAGACCTTCTAAGATGTAGTGAGAAACTCGTAGGCATAGTCACTGCTTGGATTTAATAATTTCTCACTATTCTGTTTCAAATTTATTTTTTAGTTGGTAATAATGAATCGGAAACTAGCTGCTTTGTAGAAGAATGTTGGAAAATTGACCTCCCTAAACGAATCGATAATCTCTTAGTCATACCGCGAAGTAGTCAAGTGAAACTGGTCCATTGTTGTGTGTCGGTTTACGAGACTATGCGTCGCATCGTAGAGGTATCCAGAAACTCGAGAAAGGAAGGAAGAGACGATACCGAAGAGGCAAAACTGGCAGCAGCAGCAGAAGAAGAAGAAGAAGAAGAAGAGATACGAGTATGGAGTCAGACTCTTACCAACCGCAAGAAAACTGTCCTTCTTGGCATGATCTTCTTCGACACCAACCTGTCGGCAGCTTGCCAGCACAGCGTGCAGGATATCGTATGTGACGCGTTTGTGTTCTGGCCAGATAAAAAAAAGTACACGCTTTTATAGGTTTCCATATGCGGATCGTTGCGCGTCTTTTTTTATATTTTTACAATCGTGTAGTCTGCTTTTGTCAATGGAAATCCATTTCTACTCCTATATTTTACAATTCTCATTTTTTGTAAAGCTTGTTTCATTGTACTCAAAGCTACTGTAAAATCCACTTTACCATACTTGGCATGGTAGAAAGTATAAAATATAAAATATAAAATATAAAATATAAAATATAAAATATAAAATAAATATTTATTTGAAAACTTATCTAAACTCAATCTGTTGACTTATACTTATAATTTATAATATAGGTAATATTGAAAAAATTCATGTTATGGATTAGAATTTCAGCTCGATACAGATACAGATAAACTATATTTGTGAGAAATTTTGTTTAAACACTAACTTTGGCTCGAATTCTTCGAATTGGGCATTATCAAATACAAATTGTGATAATGTTACAATATCTTTTAGCCGATATCGTGTAAGAGCCTGCTCTTACTTCAATTACTATCAAAGGGATTCGTAAATCAAGGGGTTCAATTAATAATTCAATAGTAGAGTGCCAATCCCATTGTTTTCTCTGGAATTGGTTATACATACGTAGGTATTTGAATTCGAAATTTTTATAACAGTATGTGAATATCATTAAAATGTGTACGTATATAAATTAATGGGAAATCAACATTTGTCACCTTTTTATATCGTTACTTGCTGTGTAGTGTACTTATCTGCCTCATAGTGCAGAAATTAAGTAACTCGAAGATGAAAAGCTTTTCAAATAACAAAACTGTTTCATTGAGCTTGGCATTTACAAATATCAATTTTGTCGTTGCAAGTTCAAGTTCATTCAAACGTAATTGTATCGCATCATTAGTCATCATCATCAAGTCATCATCAAATAATAGGATACTTTTGAAGCAGTAGCGTTACGTATTATCCGTATCTTTCGCGTCTTTCGTGATATCTTTTTCTCAAAATTTATGAGCGATACTTGGAGTAATATTTGTTTAGTAAAAAGTTAATGGGAAATTAATATTTTTGGAGCGAATTTTGATAGCTTTACTAATCAGCGTATACCAGGTTGAAGCAGCGCTATTGATTTTTAGAGAAGCAAGCCTGCTGGCTTGTACGTGGTAATTCTTCCTTTCCCCCTCGTCAAGTTTTCGAGAAGGGTCACTCCATAATTTGAATATACAGCACCCGTTTATACTCGTGCCGGCGAATTTCCAGTTTGCTATATTTGACCGACCATATGGCTCGTTTTACCCTAGTCGCCCCTAACCTTAAGGTTTCAGACATTCCATTCGTTTTCTGCTTTGCAATACTACTTTCATTGAAAATCATTCGACAATTTTTTCGTTTTTCGTATTTAGGTACAAACATATTAGGGATAATACTTTCTTAAGAGCTTTTGATATTACATGTGATTATTTCCTGATACTTTTTACACGCATATATACATATTACAAAGAGAACTATATTATTTAAAATTAGTATTTACTAGTAAAATATCGCTTTATTATTAAACAATCGCTCAAAAGTATTCGAACTTTTACTTATCTTCGATAGCGTGTAATTTAATTAGAAAACTAAATTTTGATTTTATTATCGCGATTATAGGTAGGTACATATGGATGCGCGATATTAAGATATGATAAAATTAATTTTTAAAAACTTTTGTTTTTAAAAACATATGTATATAACATTTGTATATAGCATTTGTATACAGGGTGTAATACTATAATTCTGAAACAAAAACCGATATCGATAAGAAAACCTACTCTTCAAAGTTTATTCGTCTTTCAACCTTCAACAAATACAATATGTTATAAAAAGCATTCTTAATACTGAACATGTTTTTCCCGAAGCGTGATTTCTTGTGCGAAAACCTGTATTTAAGTAACGTGGGCTCTAAGGACGAGCCACCATCCTATTTTTAAATCGACCCTATGACTGTTGATATTCGTTCGTTGTGGAAGTTTGCCAAGCTACGAAGGTGCTATAGTTGAGATCTCGATGACTGCAGGTTTAGTCGGAACGGTTCGGGGAACAGTTCTTGGTAAACACTTTAACGATAAAGCCGCGAATACTTTGCTCTCTGCAAGAGGTTCGCAAACGTTAGTAATAGTAATATGTATGCAGTAAAGTAAGCGTTTGGACGAGATCAGTAACGTTCATGAAACTATCGCTTCCTCAGTTTCTATATATTTGCGCAGCTATGGCTTCAAAAGTTATTACAAGTCATCATATTTAATTAAAAAGTGTGACAATGAAAAGAGAAGAGATTTAACAAATTTTAAACCTAGCAAATCTTCATATTAAATTTTGATTTGAATTGTTCAAAAATTATAGTCGAAGGACAGAAAGTAACACTGAACTTTTTATTTGAACATTTGATTAAAAAATAAATGAGAAAAAATAAGTAAACTGTCTATCGCATATTCACTTATAACAATAAATAATAAGATTATCATTGAGATTTCGATTTCAGAACACGGTTCATTACATTGTTCAACATGTATCTAATTTCTAATTTTCCAACCTTCAGTTGGTGATTCCTGTAGACTTTTGCGAGCTAAACACGAATCTGCAAACCGATTTTTCCTAAACCCTACAGTTTTCGAAAAAAAAAAAAAACAATTTTAAGAATTGCATATTTTCATCTTTGGAGATGTTGTGTGCTTTTACAGTAACATTATCGAGTTGCGGTTGAAGCGAAAAATTCTGTGGCCTCTCCTGAATAAAATGATATGTACTCTTATTACATTATAAACATTTATAGGTGTTTAAATGCATCGTTTTTTATTTACATTTTCCAATTTATTCCAAAAGCTGAAGGTCTAGAAGAAAATCTAATATTAGTACGCGATAGAACAGATTTATGCCAAGGAAAGCATTAAGAAAAGCATTAAGAAAAGCTGGAAAATCACTTTTTGATTTAAATGTAAAAGCGAAACGTAATACAATATTTGACAGAATACAGGGCGGCGACAGTGGTACTCAATGTTGATGGATGCTTTGCCTACCGTTCGGCATAACGGAACCGTTAAATGCGCGCGGTCGTTAGCCGCCAGCATTGAGTATCATTGCCGCAGCCACGTGTTTTGCCAAACTTTTTAGTTTTTACATTGGAATCGAAAGATGACTTTCTAGTTTTTCTTTATGCTTTCCTCAGCAAAAATGTCTGCTCTATCGCGTAATAATGTTAGATTTTCTCCTAGTCCTTTAGTTTTTTAAATTAATCGGAAAATGTAAGCAAAAGGTGGTGCGTTTTAGGTGTCCTTTTCGCCTTGATCATCATTTAAACATATTTAAATATTTAGAATGCAGTAACAGTACATTCACTGCAGTATCATTTTATTCGGGGGAGTCCACAGAATTTTGTCGTCCCAATCGCAACTCGATATCTGTTACTGTAAAAAACACAAAACATTTTCAAAAAGTTGAAAATTTGTAATTTTTTTCAAAACTGTTGTTTTTCAATAACTGTGGCTTCTGGAAAAGAAACAGTTTGCAGATTCGTGTTTAGTTCAAAAGTTTACAAGATTCATCTACTGAAGGTTGCATCATCGGAAAAAAGTTAAATTTTGTTAAACAGTGTTATGGAATTAATACTAATGCTATTAATTAATACCAAATTCTTTTATAATAACATAACAGTAACAAATTTGGTAATAAAACACAAATTGGAATTTTATAAATTGCAGATAAGTTAGCTGTCTATTGTATTTGATGTGTATTTGTAAAATTACAAAAACTGTCAAGCAACTTACAAAATATACACGCAAGTCTGTAACCTACAATTATTTGTCAATTCAATTCACTAATATTCTTTGTTCCCGTATGAATAATCCGATATATTTGTATGGTAGAAATATTAGATTTAGTTGTAACGTAAGATTAGATGTAGAAATTACATCTACTAAGCGATATATACTATACATACATATGTATATTTCATAGATATATACTTGTAACCCTTCCTTTCTTAAATATAAATTTTAATTTCCATTCTCGAGACGATTAATTAATGATGAATAGCAACCAGGCGTGTGCCGCCTTTAATCGTTGTATCGTGAAAACGGATTCTAGATACTATATACTATATAATATACGTTATAAAAAGAATATAAAATGAAATCTTTTCCTCCGAGACTTATTTTTCGAGATATTCAAAATTGAAAATTTGTCAATTGCACGTACTTGAACTTGGTTAATTACCAATTGGGTACGAATAAACGACCAATAGAATGTTATTGTAGATGCAAAAATAAGTAAAAAATTGAGAATAACATTTTTCCGTTTAAGGTTTCATTTTCATGAAAATAGAGTTTAGTTAAAAATCGGCCTTAATATACCACGCGTATGATACATTCATTTTCAAATTTACTTTTCTCGAAAACAAAGCTTCTTGTGAACAAATTTTATCGTACATCTTCGTCTTATTTTCACACACACAGAATGGCCTCCTGTCGATTATTTAGTTCTGCCCAGGCCGGAATTAGTCTCGTTCAATTATACCTGATGAATTTTCAAACTTGATTTTTTCGAAAACAAAGCCCCGAACGAATAAATTCTACTTTATACTTCTCTCTTATCTTTTCACAAAGAATCATCTCTCATCCGCTTGACGTGTTTTTGGGTTGTCTGTATATAACCTGTACATACATTATTATACATACCTACATATGTATTATACATATGTATTGAATAGTGCCGATTATTTTCATCATTTAACTATATAAAGTACATGGTTGTAGGTTCGATGAACGCAGATGCTCTACTATCGTTTTATCGATATACAGTATATTTAATTTTTTTTTATATTTTTGTAGAAATGATATTTCTATAAATCGTAACATACATTTGCTCAATCGTGTTCAACTTTATATACCTCAATCATTCTGTTTACGCACTTAAGTTATTATATTGTCACAAGTGCATCAATTCGTCAATTACCATTGTTTCAATATCTACATCTACACTATCACATCTCTATCAGTAAAGTGTAAACAAAATTCAATTATCTTTAGTAAATAATAACTATGTACACGGATGAATTAAAAACTAACAATATTTTATGTATATATATGTATATATATATAACAATCAGTAATAATAATAAGTACTAATTAATATAATTCATACGGTATACTATTACATTATTGTTCGGATGCTTAACACAACAGTCTGTGTATATGTGAATGTTTGTATAATGGTTGTATAATCTCAATACCGCTGCCGTAAAAGGGTTAATTGTAAAAAGGCATTGCAGTCGTATCCAACTTTTAATTCTGCGATCTTGTTTTAACCTTAAACATGACGAATTGAAAGGTATATAGATTTCCTTGAGTAGGTAACGTAACTGTTTGCTTTAGTATCAGTATCTATCACAGATGCATCAATGGTGCATATACCGTAAGATGCGTCAACGTTTGCAAACATTTGCGAGCGTAGTGTTTAGTGCTCGTGGTCATGTGCGTCACGTTAATCTACCGGTATTCGCCGGTATTCTTCCACGGCGCGTCGTGCCGCGTTGCATCAGCTAGAGACGTGGTTTTGTAGTAGCAATAATAGCGGTACTTACCACGCCTTTTATCTGAGGCTGATTACACAATCGAATAGAATATATATATATATACGATATATGTATACGATACCTACACTCTGTAGATTGTAAACATGATATTTGTATTTACGTGTTAAAATCTATTAGTTCTAAAAATATATTCGTAACATTTCGTTTTCGACTTTTAATCACAGAATGAATAGTGATGTTTCTTATTTATCAAAAAGAATATAAAATATTTACATAAAAAAATTAATTATCTGCAATTGTTTCTTTTAGAAATAGACATTTAGATTGAAAAATATTTCACGTAGATTGATCGGCTCGGATATTCACGATAGTAGTGCATACGGATGAGTTTCGTAGTTATCGTAGTTCGCTTGCTGCGATCGTCCATAACATAAGTAAAATACGAAGCAACGGAAGTAATCATTCGTTAAAATATTAAATCTATTCGTGTATCTTGCGCTAAGATGATTTACTGTTAGCTGATTACAAACGGCGACTACAAAGTGCGCCAACTATTTAAAAGGAGTATTTAGGCATCAATCGTTTAACATTTAACGTTTAACGTTTAACACAATGTTGTAGATGTGTTTGAAACTTTGTTAGCGACCTTGCAAGCTACAAGAAAATTTGTTCGCGTTGAAATGACTTGAATATCTTTTGTATAATAATCGTCTGTTAAAAAGCTAACATAACGAAATGTTATAATATGATATATATGGTTATATGTATAACGGAATAACATTATTGCCTAGTACCTATTATATATATGTGTATAACGAAGTAAGTACTCAGATGTGGAGTAATGGTGACGAAGTAATGAAATTTTAAAATTTCGAATTATTCTCATATGTGTTATGAATTATTACATTTTATAGAGGTGCACAAAAACATATTATCGCAATGAACAATAATTACACAAAAACATGGCTATAGGTGGCTGTAGGTGACTGTAGGTGACTATAAATGACTACAAATAAATGACAAAATAATGAATTGTAGTACATATGTAATTAGCTGAAAAATGAAAGTAATATCCATGCACTCATGTTTAGCTTTCTGTTGCAGGTGATATTAAAGAACACGCGTCACTTTCGCCGAGTCGTGGTTGGCGAGAAAAGGGGCAACTTGTAAAAACAGGTAAGTAAGTACGTTAGCTAAATTAATGAAGAATGCAGAACCGACGGCAATACACGATTTCTCAATATGTATGGAAACTTTGCTCGAAACCTGTCCATATACGCAGAGGACGAAGCCAGCCAGAATAATCTGAGTTTATCGATCGACTCTTAGTTGCCAACTTGGCAACGGCAAACTCCCGGAATTACGAATGAAATGTTCTACATAGTGAAACAGTTGGCAAATCAGGCCTGCTTTTCATACCTTTGCAAGGTCCTTGCCATATACCTTTTATATGGTATATGGAATTCCGTCTTGCTTCCCGGATGTTTTGTGTTTAGTATATAATTTTCCCTGAAAACGATTAATTACGATCAACATTATATTATAGTATATTATTACTATGCGAACAATATTGAATTATTTGTTTTTAATTAGTATATTATTTAATTAAGGACTCGTACTGGCCTCAAAGTGTCACTTATACAAATAAAGGAATATGTATATATATTATATTATGGCATTATAGGAATGCGTGACGGCGAGCGATAGAGAATAGAGAAAAGTACCTCCATTGCCCTTGTGTCGCTCTGCGGGACTTACCAACGCGCTATACATAATGTGTATGAGGATAGCGCTAGTATAGCGGTCCAAACACGTTTCTGAATATCATATACAATATTGAAAATATACATACATATATAAATTGCACAGTACACACAGAAATCATAATCGAATCGTCTCGTTTGTGCAGGCAGTTCTTCACTGTTGAGCGTTGAGTCACACAGATGAGCGTTAATTGCACTTAAGACTATACGATAAAGCTGGACGGAAATGCTCGATACCTTTTACCACGAATCCCGAGTCAAGCTTGAACGCGATCATACACCATTGCCATTATACCGTTGTACAATATCGGTAATTTGTTTGCGCGCTCTCTCGCAATCCGTGCAACGGAAATTTTAATCTGTTACATTTACGCGAAGCTTCTATATAGTTCCATGCAAACAAACAATGTTTTGAAATCGTTCTACTTGTAATTGTGATGAGACTGTGACAATTAGTTGTAAGCTTTGAAAATCCTTAAATTAGTACACGCAGTTATTGTAAGATTTTTAGTTTCTCACTTTTTGTCTTTTATATTGAAATTGTGAAATCAAATGTTTCCCGCATAAATTACTTTCATATATACATTTCTATTCATAAGTTTGAAATTGATCTTTTTAGAATCTTCAATGTACATTTTAAATCATTCCAATTGTAATCGTGGCCATTCAAAAACAAACGAGGAATAATGTGTAGAGCGCAGGGTGAAACAACGTCCATTGCGTTCAAAGCTGCACGATTTATGTATGCATGCGTATGTAATTCTGGCTTCCAGAACACCGAACGATCCCTTCCATCAGTGGTTCTCCGTCAGTTATTGGACATTTGCATAAAATTTGGAATGAACATTTCATAATTTCCAAATTTTATTCTATATATTTTGTTCTTTGTCAAAATAATAAATGGTAGAACTTACACGATTCTAAATGGTATTTGTAGATTTCGATATTTATAAAAAAAAATTTCGTTACGTTACGTTAATACTTTGATATGTTGCAACGTAGAAACGCTATTGATAGAATCCGTGGAAACAGAGGGCAGTTGAGAAGAATTGAAAGGGTTACAAGAGTATGCAGGCAAGGTTTTTTTTGGTATAAAGGTTGCGTACGGCTGTCGACATTGGTCTTGTAGTCGCTGTTATTAATGAAATTATGAAAAACAGGCTGACTCGTCACAGGACTAAATTTTATAATGTGTGACATGCATTTCTAGACTGATGCGACGGGACTGGTTTAATGTTCGATCGATCGGCTGGGTCTAAGTAGCTAAACAGTACGGGGTCGGTAATGCTTATTGTAAGATCGTGGGTAGTGAATCACCCTCGACCATCAGATATATACCTACGTACGTTCTCTAGGTATGCTTTTATCAAGCTAATTCAGCGATGCCGACGGTAAAACGAAATGGACATGGCAAATTGTGAGAAAATCGATATACTAAACTGCGTTTTTTGATTCAATGAAATATACGTACATAAGACATACATAAATGAATTTTTCGAATTTCGAGCAAAGAAAGAAATATAATATAATATAATATAATATATACGTATATAAATGTGACTATATATATTTTTATAATTTTAGCTTGTAATCGTAGCCCCCTTTTTGTGCCACTGTATAGAACCAGGAAAATGTCACTTTTTTCTGCTATTATCCAATATTCACTCTTTACTTTCAACTTTATCATATTCTCTCTTCTTCCTTTTTTCAAATGTTTTAATGTTTATTCTGAAAGTCGTAAAACTCGATCAACAGCTCAAATACCTCGATAAACACCACCTCAAAATGTTTTAAACTAGAAACGACTAGCTAACTTTTTCCTTAGGTCAAAAATACAAATCTTTGCTTTCAGAAATAGAAATAATATATGCATTGACTGACTTCTGACTGATATAAAATGTGTATTTTGCATCAAGTACATATTCCGAACAGAAAATAATGCTACATTTGTCATCTTTCGTAATTCTTCATTCACTTTTCTAAATTGTTGTTTTTATTGATCCTATGAAATGTATTATTCAATTTTTAAAAATCGGAAGCAAAATAAAACAGAAAAATAGAATTCTGTAAAAATAAAAAGAAGAATAGAAATAAAAAAATGTATCTTCTTTTGATTTAAATATAATTAGCTTCACATTGATATTGATAAAAGAGGAAAAAAAAAAGAGAACCTAACCCCAACCATTGAAGTAAAATGAAAGAAGAACAGAAATATAGGATTATGTAATATCATGTAATATTAGTTAATGAATACCCGTACATATATATTATGATATCAATTTACTTAACTTAACAGTGGAAGAATAATAGATATAATAAGGCTCACCCTTTTTTTTCTGATAATTTGCATTAGTAATACAGTTTATAAATATGTAGTAATTATCAAATAGCTTTAGAGTAATTTATATATATTTTATAGTTAGATACAAGTATCTTATCGAATCGGTTTTCTTTTTGACATATTTTGATACAATAAGGATTTTAAACACAAAACATGCTTGAATAATTGTGCAAGGATTTATTATTAACGTGGTACGTGATATATCTTGCAGTTTTATATATATAATAAAAAACTCATATTCGACACATATTCGTGCTTCTTGAAAGGTATAGTTATCAGCGCAAATCCAATATACGTATAATATATACATTTTTACATTGTATCATCAAATGTAAAACTGAATGTATTCAAGGACTTTGGAGCAATGAAAACATTATTAACATGTACTACCGTAATATTCATTACGTATTACATGTTACAATATGTACACATGTTAGGCTACTACAAAAATCAATGCCTTGTTTCAAAATCTCCACTTTATCGAGAATTAAAAGTGTAATAAATACATATAAAAGTATATTATTTTAGAAATCTGCTACAATTTACTTTAACCTTTAAAAGAGTATATATATGTAATTGCATGTTATTTTATAATATATACCTACATAATACATTTTTTCAAACCATATTTTAAATGATCTAACTCATATTTACATATTATATCATAAATCAAGCCGGTTTCAAGTAGGTGACAAATATTTGAAACATTTTACTATATCTTATAATGTGTAATTTGTATCGGATAGGTTATATTTATTAAATATTATATTAGAATGTATAATATTAATATATAATATTATATAAGATATATAACATAATATGTAATGTTATGTTATGTCTAGACATATAAAAATTATGTATATTATTTAACCCTTTTAGTGACAATATATCGTTGCGTATGCGATGGGCGCCTTACTACTCGCAACGTCAGAGTACTTTATCCCAAAATAAATTTATAAAACGTTGTAAATCTTCGAATTTTTCTGCAGAAGCCCTGTATGAAATGTTCCACAAATTGAAAAAATTCTTTATGGGTTTAACTTTTTGTTACATTTCGCGATGGCTGATGTCGACACTGCCATAAGATAAAAGTTCGACACGGGAGATTTGCTTGAGATCGTAATCACAGGTTTTAGATAACACTGTTTGTAACAGAACATCTTCTTATGTTTCACAAAATAATCTTGCATCAACAGGTCGAGAATAAAATTTTTGATGGGCCTGTGCGAAGATCTTACAATTTGTAATCTGTGTAATAAGGGATTACAGGATGTATATATTAGTAACCATCAATGATATGTAAATTATTTGTGTGACTAATAATAAGTAAATATTACACATATCTACTATAATAATATTAACTAATAGATGTTTATAATAATATTAGAATGTTATTTTAGTGATGTCATACTAGCTACACTAATCACTTGTTTTGGAGGCAGTAATCCTTTCGACGCTTGTTGCGCATCATGGGATTATTATTTAGTTTTCTGTTTTGATATTAGAAATTTTGTTACAGATAATTGAGAATGCAGTATTCATGCTTTATACTACGTGTTCTACATCAAACTATGACTAAGCGATGGTTTTTCTTAATTGCAAATATTATTTATAAAAGAAAATTGATATTTCCATTTTACCTAATGATTTTGAATAAGTATTACTAGTATGATTTTCAACACATTTTGTCCAACTAATTAAAGTACAATTGGCATTAATTTATTTTCCTTTATTTCGTAATATGTTCCTTTTGTAATTTTGGAGATATCATTCTTACTTTTTTTTAATGATTTTTCCTCAAACCTTAGCAAATCACACCAATTGATTCGGTATTTTTCGCTTAGGTACAATTCTTTGGGTCGCCACTAAAGAGGTTAACATAACGTTTAAACAATTTGTTAAATCGTTTATTTTTCAGTAATAATGTATAATTAATCTACACTAGAAAATATTAATATTTCTTTAATATTTCTTATTTCTTAGATCGTCTATTAGTATATTTATATGCGTATCCGTAACTGAAATTTCAGAAAAATGTTGTGAGGGCAGAAAATTATCAATTGCAAGCTTGATGTGGGTAGTGGATATAGTATACAGTATACATAAAACCAATTGAGAACCTTTATTCGCGCAGACGATCCGTATTCGGGACGCAGCTGCAAACATTTGCGCAGCCAAAACCGCGCAGATTGCGGTCACGTGACCGACAGTTATGGTGGGAATCGGAACGACCCAATTAGAGTGCGGCTACTATCCCCACTCTAGATTGCACGAACAAAGAGACAAAGCTACTTCGTTCGCGTCGACGGTCGCTGCCACTAGAAAGTCGCTGGCAGTTGGTGGGTGCGGTTGTTGTGTGAGTCGGAAAAAGTGTGTCGATTGAGTTTCGCGAGAAAGTTTTGCCCGGTTACAAGGTGCACTAAGTGAAGCGTAGAAGAAAAGAAGGTTATTATTGCTGCGTTCTTTGAATTTTACGTTTCGTGGTCTTAACGAATCTCTGTAGTATCTCAGAGATCGATTGGGAGAAACGAGTTGGAACGCGTTTACGATCGAAAAAGTTACGATCGTCACGACATCTCTGACTTACGACAGATTAATTTCATCGCTTTTGGAAGACCATCTCAGCGAAATTTGAAAATTCTAAAACAGAAGATACGCGCGACTATCGCCGAGACTTTTAAGATTGAAACAAATTGTCATATCTTAGTCAATATTTGCGAAAGAACAATTGAAAAACGCTCAGTATTTCTTTTCGCGCTGGAGCGTCGGCGAACGAATATTAAACGCGATCGTGCGACGTGGCGGCGACGCCATTTTGTGAAGACTCCTGTGTGCGAACCGCGAGCAACAACGGCCTCTCTCGAGCCGTGACCTCTCGAATCACGGAAGGAATAGTGCTTTCTTTTGATCGCGTCGTCTCTCGTCTCTATCGGGGGAAAAAACAACGGAAGAAGTGGAAGAAGAAGAAGAGTGGTACTGTAATATCAGCAAAATTCTATCATAGACCGTTCGTCCTGGGTCGCATTGCATACCAACCATGAGACTGGAAATTGTGTCAGCGGCGGATTTTTTGGTGCATCTACTGCGTCTTCAGACAGGTCAACTGTCTGAACGTCAGCTGGAGATGTTCAAGTCCTCTTTGACGGAGGTTTTGCGTCATCGTTATAGGGATCACTGGTTTCCAGATCGACCAAATCGTGGTTCCGGTTACCGTTGCATACGTATCAACGGTAAAATGGATCCAGTAATTGCACAGGCAGGTGCTAACGTCGGTTTACTGCCAACGGTATTGCATAGCTTGTTCCCAAGCGAGCTCACTATGTGGATCGATCCATCGGAAGTATCCTATAGAATCGGTGAAAACGGATCTATTTGTGTTTTATACGAACGTACAGAACCTGAACCAGAAGAGTCTCAACATCAACATCAACACCAACACCAGCATCAACACCATCAGCAGCAACAGCAACAACAGCAGCAGCAATTCGAAAGTTGCAAGGATTCGTTGTTATTGGAGCATTCGCAATTTAGCGAGCAGATCGCTGCGTTCGTTTCCAGTTGAAGCGTTTTTCCACGTAAATTCATCGATGCGACAACACTAGCATCTTGTTTCGTTTTCACTGGACGTGCATCACGCTCTCGGATTGATCAAAGCACATGGGTTTCATGATATGTGATGGCGTTCCTCCGGTCGGGTGAATGTTCGGCTCGTGCACACGAACGCGCAATTTTACTCTGTATAAGTCGATTTCAAAGGAAATGAAGTGTGCACTGTTCTATCTAAATAAGGACAACAAACGTGTAAAAAAAAAGTGTTTAACCGTTTTTTTTTGGCTAAAGCTGATTAACCGAAAAAATTCGTCCAATACGTATCGTTCGACGAGCTTTTGTCGGAGTCCCAACGATCGTTATCACGACCGACTCTAGTCCAACCGTACACATACATATGTGTCATCCTGAATTTTTGTCAACCATACGAAAGAGGAAGAGAGGATATTCATGGCAAGGAGAGCATCATCATCGTTTGAATATTCGAGGAGAATATTGCGCGTTCGCGTAACGACGATGTCTAACTAGACCAGCGGTCCTCTTACGTTTTGGCGTATTTCACGAGAAAATCCAGTTTTTCCAGCTCTTTCTGTTTAAAATACCGACTGCTAGCGAGATCGCGCCCGCAAATGTGAGAAAATAATATATGGGCGAGCTCCGCTCCGAGGGTCTCTCTCAGACCGACAAATTGATCTCAGCTCACCTCCCGCGTACTTCCGTTTATCTCGAAAAGAAGTTACGTCTGGAGTGGGGGAACAACGAACCAGTCTGTGGCCCTCTCTCTGTCTCGTGAGAGGAAAAGCGAAACAAGCCTCTCTCCCCCCTCCCCCTCTCTTGGAAAGGATTCAACAATGTGTTTTTATCGTCGCAAATCTCTTTTCTTCCACGAACGTTTTTTATCTATCAATCTAATTGATTATTCTGAACCCTCTCGTGTTCCGATGTTCTTGGTATGCTTTCCCTCCGCTGATGAAGGCCGAAGGACGAACATCGAGGACGAAGATGAAAAAAGAAGCAATTGGTTTTCCAGTGAAAAATTGACGAATAACATATATACTGCATTCTCTCTTCTATCCGCATGGTCAACACGCTGGTTGAGCTTCAAGGATTTTTTTTTCTCTCTAACCTCGCACGGTCAATGCAAATTACCACCGAGACACACACATATGAGTATACCAAACACATACCAAGAAAAACCAACATATATATGTTTCCGTCGCCACTTTGTCCAACATACAGAAGAGACCTGTTAATATAAATGATTATCGATCTGTGTCGACCTTTCCATTTTCTTCTTTGATCTGGAGCTCCTCTTACAGCACGCGTTAACTAGCATGCTAACGGCAATCATATTTATCAACTATCCTCGATGTCACTGGTATCGTAGCAGTGGCCCATTATCGTTCTTGGATCGTCCATAGCCATTGTTTCATTGGTCATCAGTAGTCGAGCAGTCTCGAACTCGACCCGCGCGTTGGAATCGTTGACACAATAAGAATACACGGTACACTTCATACGTACAAACCTTTAACAAAATGCGTGAGTTTTATATGTACATATATATAGGTATTATGTATGTAGAGAGCACGTATTGCGCAAGCCGATGGAAACCATATTTGCGCGAATACGTTGCGCCAAATTGTATATTATATATCTGTTTTGCGAGTATAGAGCGAGGGGGAACGAATGTATAAAAGAGAGAACAAGAAACTGAGTGCGTGATTGAAAGTGAGAATGTGTGCCGTGTGCGTTGCGTGTATATTATGTTACGTACGTGTGTTGCCATATAGGATGAATGAGAATAAGAAAGAAAGGAAGGAACAGTGTCGTGTACAGTGTACGTGAAAGCAAGCAACAAACATGAGGCAGACATCTGTGATTTTCTTCGAACGAAGAGAGGGCATGTTTCGTGCATATATCGAATTATTATCTTTTCTGGTGTTTCGAACGTGACAGAGGAATCGAGTCAAATGAAGAATATATATGTATGTATGTTGATATGAATAAGGAGTGAGTAAAAGTGTATCCATTTCATCACAACCTCGGTTTTCTTTTTATATTGCTCGATCTCTTTTTCTTATCGCTTTAGTTTGTTACTTTGCAAAATTGGTACAATTGAACAACCTTATTTCATTTATATATTGACAGATTTTTATTTAACAGTTATTAAATAGTACGCGTTCATTGCAATAATGGAATGCAATTAATCAAATATATATGCAATAGAAGTCGTAATGGGTATATTACGTATTACACATGCAAGTGTATGTGTGTGTGTTTTAATTTCACTTACAAGAAAATTTTGCTAACTTAAAACATGAAATATTTCTTAAACATTCGTAACTTTGTAGGACACTTCTATATAAATATCGGGCAATTTTCTTCTTCCTCTTTTCACTTCTACTATTAGAGCTAATGTATATTTTCCTACTCCACTCCCACACACACTGTATTACTCTTATTCTAGGAATTGTCAATCTTCTCAAGTCCAAAAATATTATACAAATGTCCATTTTAACAATTTCTTTATACTCATTACGGCTTTCAAAATATGTATACAGGAAAATGGGGAAACATGCCGACTTGCAAAGATTATTTTCTTACAGAAGAAGTAGAAAGTAACAAGAAAAAATTGTCTGACACCTACGTTGTTCAAAGCTAGAAAGTTTAAAGAAAACGTACGAAATTGCCGAGGTTCTCAAAGCTTTCTTGATAACAATTCTATTGTTTCAAGGTAACATCGTTCAATTATACATATATGTACATATTCTCGTATATGTATATGCATATGTAGATACACAGTCGTTTCATCATGGGTTCTCCGATGGCGTATCTAGTTTAGTGGGATTTCGATAACAACTGTCAAGTAGAATATGAAAACGACCATCGTCTGATCGTCTGATATGATCGGATGATATATCGTTTCTTCTTTCTTTTCTTCTGTGACGGAAATGCTTGTTCAGAATATTCGCGTAATATTAACTCGCGCTAAAAATTGAAACGTGATGTGCAAGAATTTGAGAGAATGCCGTTCATTTGTAATGATCATAGTATGAAATCGTGAGCACGTGTAGTGTGATAGAGGACAAAAAACGAAGAGAGAAAAGATAAGTATGTTTGTGAAGAATATAGCGAAATGGAAAGGGTAGCCTCGTCGCATTCGGTGTCGAATCAGAAGTGTTTGTATGTAGCAATTATATAGAAACCATGTCTGTGATTATATTAAAAATAGAGAGACAATATGAGCAATCTCTGTGTGCGAGAACGACCTAATTAGAGGTGCGTGTATGCGTGTCTGAATAAGATCACGAGTACACGTGCCTGTATTGTACTAATATCTAAAAGTATATAATATATAAATATGTTTATATTGAAAAGTATGCGTGGCAATTTTAAACGGATTTAATTTGTAGATTAATTATGTTCGCGATCAACCTCTCCGGATTGTGCATTACATATATATATATATATATATGTATATATATATGAGCATTGTCTATACGCATTAATTTCACTTCTTTTTGTTTGCATGTTCTTCGATGCACGTAAACGAGCTGCACTTTATGTTGGGAAAGGTTCGATCGTTCCTATCGGTTAGTTTGGTTTTTCACCTTTAACTGGTCCTATACGTTTACATATTTTGTTAATTTGCAGTCGATGAATACATTAATACGAATTTGTGAACGTTCGATTAAAATTGCTAAACATGCTCAAATTGTGACCGAGCGCGTAAAACTACAAGAATAAAAGAAAAAGAGATTCGAATTCGCTCTTTCATTTCGAAGATCAGAAATGCAAACCGATTCTCTCTAAACGACCTATTGGGAAATCTGTCGAAAGTAATGTTGGACGAAACAGGTGAAAGTGTGAGAGTCGAACGGCGACGTAGAAAATCTCGCACACCGTCTAGTACTTACCATAGAATCACATAGCGCAGTTTAAGACAACAGCTACAAAAAGACATTCCCTTTCTGTTTTATTTGCCCTTCGCTTGGAGCCAGGAGAAAACAAAATTTTCACAATATCGTATAGGGGGTACTCGTTTAATATATGCCGTTGGATTCGCCTATGTGGATTATACACGTTGTAGATTATATCACACGTAACAGATGAACACATACACGAAATGAATGACATGACACGCGTAGCGAGAGAACAAGCGGAAACTCAGCGAAACAAATTGCAAGAATGAGAGTGAAAGAAAAGCAGAACACCGTTTCATGAGTGAATTGTAATTACTATATATCCATATACATATATATACGAATATATTATATATACATATTTATATGTATGTATATGTGTATATACATATATGTATATATATATATGTGTATATACATACATGTATATATATGTATATATACACACATACACACACATCTTGTAACTATACATAGGGTCCTTCAGGAAGAATTTGTACAAACCCGCTGGGATATGGCACCAGCAGTCTGTGATTTTAGCTTGGTTAATTCAGTATTTTTTTAAATAAAGTGAGACAAAATCAAGATAAATGATAAAAAAAAAAACAAGATTCGAACTGCGAGCAAGCTCGTGCATGAGATACGAGCAAGAGAAAGTTCTGCATGAGAAAACATTGTCGTTCACTGTGTACGTATGCTAGGGCCAAGGGTGGGGATGATGATGGTGGGGTGGGGCGAATGTAAAGAACGCTTGCGGGAGGAAGAAGAGGGAAATGCAGGGAAGAGAACATATTGCAAAGTGCAAATGGAAAAATATTTATTGCGTGTATATTTAATGCGATACTTGTACAAAAAGTCCTAATAATTTAACATTTCAATTTTTTCTATGCAAATGCGCGCGATTGTTGCGAACAATTACCCTTTGAAATTCGCGAAAATTGTAAATACGATATTAATGTATATGCGATGTATTTCACTCGTGAGTTCACAAAAGTGACGCGTGAGACGGAAAGCGAGAATTTATTTTCTTTATTTTCTTTATTTTTCAAAATGGAATTCAAATGCTAGTATGTATATATTTTAATATTAAGTTTATAGATTTTAATTTTCTATAGCCGGAAATTTTAGAGCTAGTTTAATTATAAGTTGTACGGTTGGGGTTTCAAAATTATAATATATATTGATTATATTAATTGATACAGTCTCGCTTCGCGTAAACACGTGCAATTTTGCGATTGTTTCGAGATAGATTTATATACACAAATGCGAATACATGCGTCTTCCGTTCGTATTTTTCATTGTGTTCCCTCCGCTTTCTCTGTTGACATAAAATGACGAGTAACTGAGATTGTGTGAGAGAGAAAGGCGATAGACGAAATCACAAATCTGACATGTATATGAAGCGCGAAATTAGACTACATATATGCCGCGTGTCTTTCTTTTCTGTCAAATAAACTGTTTTGTTGGGACACCAGGAAGGAGAATGCACGAGATATAGTATAGAGAGAGGGTATACTTTAAAAAGGAACAAGGAAAATCCAAGCGATTAGTCCGAGTCGAAGCATTTTTTTTTCGAACGTGAGAACGAGAGAAAGCGTGGAAGGAAGAGAGCGAAAGAGGGAGAGGGTGAGGTTTGAGAGTATAATGAAGGATAAAAAAGAGAATGGATATTGGATATTAGGAGAGCGTATAGCCTGACAGGGGTGCTTAACTCGGGTAAAATGGGCCGTGGGTCTCATCGTGGTAACATAATTGTGATACCGGATTTATTGTACTGATTAGGGAAAATGCATACCGATTTTAATACGCATTCTCGTTTGAGACGAAAACCAAAAGAAAACAACACTGACCCAAGGTTATCGAGATCCGAATTCGGCGACCCTGTTGGCCAGTGCACAAGTAAAAAGAAACATTGGTTCACATATACACAAACGTACAGAACAGGCAGGACAGCTAATTGTAAGACACATAGGGACATACATAGACAAACTTATACATACATTGGAGACGTACGATACGATATAACACGACATACTATGATTTCGAAATAATTGCGGGCGAAATAATCTGTTCGAAGAACTCTGCATAAAAGAAATTCACTTTACCGATGTATGTATACTACACCGCCATTAATAAACACATGTAAAACATATGTGGCAGACACGAATACACACACACACACACACACACTCACGCGTAGACGAATACACTTTGACGAGATACATGGAACAGACACGAGGAACACGTTACGTACACTCTCGAATCTGTAGACTGTAGGTTTAATATTAATTATTATGAATTATAATTATTATATATCTATTATTATATCAATGTATAATTATATTTAGTTTTTAGGTTACTATGTCTATCATTTCCCGCTTGTACATATGCCGTGAGCTCGAAAAAATTAAATCTTTATCAAAAGAAATCTATAATTTTTTCGACTGTTTTTGTACAGAGATAATAAAAACAAAGGCCTCGTGCTTATGAAATTTCATGAATATAAAATACTGCTGTCTAGTGTTTTGATTTTTGTCCCAAATCCCAAATACCAATTTCCTCTGTATTAGTTCACAGATCGACAAATTTACATATTTGAACGTCGAGTTTAAAGCGTTAACAATTTCCAATTTAGGAAGACTAGTTTTTGCAAATCACGCACAATTGCCATGCATTGTTGATGAGGTAAAAATGATTGTATTGTGTGTGTGTACTTTGATTCACATTCACTCAGAATTAAAAACCTTATTCCACGCATATTATAGCCATATTATCTTTAATTTTTAATTTCATAATTTTGATAATCAAATACAGATATACATATAAAATTACATCGTTCACTTGATTGTCCCTCTGTACGCAATAGCTAAGATTTCTTCCACATATCATATCATTTCGTTCATCACACATATCATATCGTTCATCCACATATACGATATCATGATCTGTATACAATTTATTCTACGTCTATGATAGAAATTAGATTAATCATTAACGTAAGCGTAGACATCGACAAATTTTGTTTCTTGAATTAAAATTTCTTATGACACTGAACTGGTATTATTGGTAAAATATAAAGTAGTTGAATAAAGATGATTTCCTTTGTTCTCATAAAAGTTTTTCCTATAATATTTATTCTTAAATGCATTAACAACTTGTAAATTGTTTCTCTTCTACTGGTCCGATAAAAAGATATGTAACATCCATATATATTCTCCTTTACTTCTTGACTCTCTGTATATTATATGTTCACAATTGCCTAAATTCAAAAAATATTATATAAATGTTACAGCCTAACATAATAGTATAATATCTAATTATAATATATAATTTCGATATCGAAGATGTTTAAATGATAGCACACATTTGTACAAAATTGAAATGTTTATTTCGAAAAATGAATAAAAATTTAACAAAGTTTCACGTAGCAAGTTTGTCGTATCGCAGAAAAGCGCACTTTCCACAAAATGATAGTTAGGAATAATTAATTAATGCGGATTATTAGGAATAATGAATAATTTCTTGTTACTTTCTAACGATATAAATCGGCTCCATATCGCGTGAGATATCAGTATCGATATCGATGACGAGTTTTTACTCAACATTTTAGTGTTAGAACGAGAGCATGTCTGTATGGAAGTCGTGGTTGTGGAGCGATAATGATGGATAAACGATGAATCAAACACAAGATAATCGTCGATGTTCAATGATTGAGCAACTGAACTGATTTCGCAACAACGATTGGTTTATCGTCATAAGCGATGTCAATGGAAGTTAGAAGAAAGTGTGTTACCGTGGGAATACGATACGTAACTCTATTAAAAGTCGAACTTTCAAGTTGAAGATCAGCCGCGATTTACCTCGAAAAGAGAGTGCTTCAATCGCACGCTCTGTGTGTGTGTGTGCGCTCGCACGTCAAACATATTTGGGCGAAGAAATACATTCATATTAACGAAATTAATCAGAGTATGTTTGCAGAAAAATACATAATATTATAATAGTAGTTTCCTGTTCGGAATTCGTTAAATTTACATGGACCTGTCGCTTGAAAAATAGAAATTCCTCTGAAATTCTAAAAGTTAGAAATAATCGTAAAGATCCCCAAAGAAGTGAGGAGCAATGCGAATTTTATCGTATAATCATTAGGTAGGATAAAATGTTTCTTTAAGAAAGGACCTTCTCAATCATGTACGTGGATTAAAATTATTTAAGAGATCAGCATTTTATACTAATGTATGCATGTACAGAGTAAATAAAGCAAGTCACAATTATTCGGCAGAGAGATGTAGGCGCAGGAACTGATTAAATAGCGTTTGATTGGAAACGGCGAGTCCACACGAAGGAGACAGAAGTTGTACCTGTTCAGGCGCGGCGTAAGCTCAACAGGAAAGTCGTACAAGATCGATTTGATAGGAATGTCGAAAACATTTCATCGGAACCGGGTGAGGCGATTCTTTTTCCCTTCGAGCTGAAATTATTTCATAACGAAAGAGGTTAAATCCTATCTGCAAGGAACAGAGATGCAGTTCAAAAACCCGTTCCCGAGTGCTGTTAAGGTTTCTCGCCATTAAGATTCACAGGCCATGACGATGTGGAACAAATACGAATACAAGGCACTTTGCCTCTCGTGGAGGAGAGGACTGTGGCGTCGGCGTGAGAAATGGCGACGAATTATTGTGCTACAGAGAAAGAGGAGCCACAAAGGTGATGCGCCATGGATGAGCGGCTGGGAGGAGGATATAGAGGCTGATACGAGGGCGCTGGTGAGGATGGAGAATGGAGAGCGCGCGGGTCCAAAGGGGCTAGGGACGCGGAAACGGCAGCACCGGTGCAGCGGTGATGACTACAATCTACAACTACATACTCACAGCGGCGATGTCGGATCGGTGGGGAGGGGGGCAAGCAAGGGAAGAGAGAAGGAGACCGATGGTTGTCGTAGAGGTCAGCCTCGGTTGTTGCCCTGGCCCCCTGACGTTGCTTGGTCCGCTCGGTTACTGCCCCCCTTATGCCTTAGAATCACGATATTCACGATTCCATTCCATTCGATGTAGTCTTTAGACTGTAGACCATCGTAATTTCTTTTCTTCCTCCTTTCTCTTTGTTTCAACTCCACCCCTTTCTATCATCCCTGCTTCGCTTCGCCACTTTCTCTTTAATGCTATGTTCCGTTGATAGAATTATCCTGTTTTCGTGTAAATCAATTGGATGTTTCTAGTCCAATGATCATTGTCCGTGATAAATTCGAGAATAATGTCACAAACATGGTTATCAATTATTTATATTTAATTTTTGTTTATATGTAACGAAATAAGACAGTTAGTAGAATTAGTAGACCAACAAGAATTAGATATATGTATGTAATTAGCGAACGATGGACATTTCGAAATGATTTTAACTTTTCAACTTCAAACATGAAGCGATTGGTAACTTAAAACTCCCGGAACTGTTGATAAATTTTGGCTTTGTCTTGATATAACTCTTTTCCTTCATTAATATCTTCATCGTTGATAATTCGTATTTAATTCTAAACGTTTTACAATTTTTTAAGTAAAAATGACTAAGATAAGATATTTAAGAGGCTCAAGTTGGATAAAAAAGCTTATATATTCTGTTGAATTCTTTCATTTGTTGCAATAAAGATTAGAGATTATGTTCATCATACAGATACGTATATATGTATATACATGTATGTAATATAATACATTTTATTACAAGTAGTATATATACATATAGTGACCTATCTATATAACATAATCCTACTAAAACTATTGTAAAACGTAAAACGTCAAAAGTGTAATGTTAATGTTCGATTAATTGATTCATTACATTAGTCATGAGGTGATTTTTGCAGGTGAACCTAACTACTGAATATAATTGTTGATTTGTCTATATGATGGGAATGCCAAAAATTGATAAAGTGGGAAAGAAAACTTGACACATTTACAAAAATGATAGGTACATGTGATAAGTGTACGAGAGGTAGACCTGTGGGCAATGGGGGCATACTTTCTCGTTTTGAAACCTTCTCGGCTGTTTGAGAAAACTAATGTTCGCACTTAAAATGTAATTTTGTCTCTTTTGTTTTCTCCATCAACGTTAGACATTGGAATGGTCTAATCCCTTGTCATTGAAACAGCACCATTGAAAACTTGAAATTGTAGCTTTGATTTCTTTAATAAAATTAAGGGTTCTAATTCCTAGTAGTAGAATTGATTAATTATTAATTAAACGTTTGTTATATATATTTCACCGATCTCATTTTCTGAGCCTGATAAATTGATAACGTAACAGTTTTTAATGCAACATTGAAATATGTTCAGTGTACAGTAAATTGACCGGAAAGAAGGTCTTTGATTAATGTTATCGATTGCACCGCAAAAGGAAATTGCTGTTCTTTTTTCGATGTTCGTTTCTTCTTCTGCTCTTGCTCTTATCATCGAATTGCCAACCTCTTCTCGCCTCTTTTCTTCAATGCATTCTCCCTTCGCCATCTATTGTTTCTTTTGGTTGAGTGTACTTTACGTTGCAGAATCGTTTGTGCACATCTCTAGTGTTGGAGGGCTCGCGAAAATATGGCACCTTACACTTTACACGTTTCACGCATCCGATATAAAAGGGGCTTGTTTTCTTCTGTTCCTTTTCTTCTTCTTTTTCTTCTTTTCTTTTGTTTCTTTTTCTCTAGTTAGCAGCGGAGGATTATCCATTGTAACAACTTGTTCCACCAAACTCATCGGTCTTTACAATGTGATCTAGCCGTTCAGTGAATGAATTGTGATTCATAGTGACGTAATCAAAAACGGTACAAGCAAGTTCGTTTCTGTAATCTCGAATCACGGAGATTTCCGAGATTTTTTAAGCGATCCGCGCTTACATCTTTTCATGTTTTGGTCTGTAGCGTGGCGTGAACCATCATTACAAATTACACGAATAAGTCGTCGTGTCCGTACGAGTTCCAACGAGACGCTCGTACTTATTGCAAGTCGCTGAGTTTCGCAAACTCATCGGTCGTTAACCTTATGCGAAAATGGATAAGACAGTTCGACTGTAGCAACGGCAACGCCGCTGCGCCGTTCTCTGTAGACATCGAAACGTTTAGCAAGCGGCGACTAAGTGCTTTCAAACGTACGATTAAACCTTTTTCCTCTGTGTTTCCTGGCGTTAATGCAGCCGACGAACCATTTCTATCATTCGTTTTCGTCACGAATCAACTCCGTTTCGATGGGTTAAATATTCGTCGGTGTACCTTCGTAATTAGAAAAAGTAAGTCGCGTTTCATCAGACGAGCTTCGAGAAACTTCTGTCGATCAAACTGATTCTGGTTTTATCTTGACTACTGACAACAAATTTTTGTCCATGAGTACATATTTTGTTGCTGAGAACTTTGCAAATCATGATATATCAGATAGTTCGAAAAGTTTGTTTTATTTTATAAGGAAATACAATAATAGATGCACAAGATGTTTTGTTTTATATTATTTTATTGAATTATGTATGATCCATTTTGTTCCACTGGAACAGATGCCAATAAAATCATACATAATATAATTAATAAATAATTATAATATATAATTATATTTATATTAATATAAATAAACGACTTTCCGAAACATCAAATGCAAGAAAATTGCTGTTTATAATGTTTCTCGATTGTGTATTTTTTAATGACTAATTAAGTTTACTTAGTCTAGTAAACTCGTATCATCTTTGTACACGTTCGACGTACTACTACAAACACGCGATGCTCTTCCCATTTTCCAGATTCGGTCGTATGTATATACAACGAAGCGAATAATGAGATAACTGGTCTTGTAACTTGTAACGATATTATCATCCAACTATCACTGCTAGCTACTTTTTTACTTCATAACCAGCGTAATCGCGATAGTATTTAGACGATCGTCCCAAACTTATCTTCTGAATTCTCTTGATGCTCTCAGTTAAAAATCTTTGAACTTATATATACTTATGCTATGGTAGGAAGTATCAACGTAGAACCTATATAAATATATACAATACATTATACATGTTCTTTTACACTTTAAATTAACTCGCATCGAAATAAGATTTTCTTCAATTTAATTCTTCAACAATTTTCTAATGATTTCAAGCTTTCTCTTTCTGATTCTAATAATCATTAATGATTTATGATCAAAGAACGAATTTTCATATAAAACAGCAAAGTGCAAGTCACTCATATCTGTATCTATAATCTATATGTTCCAAGTGTCATTTTATATATTTATTACTACAATCTTTTATTTTATTTTATTTTATTTTATTTTATTTTATTTTATTTTATTTTATTTTATTTTATTTTATTTCATTTTATTTTATTTCATTTCATTTTATTTTATTTTATTTTATTTCATTTTATTTTATTTTATTTTATTTTATATCATTTTATTTCATTTTATTTTATTTTATTTCGTTTTATATCATTTTATTTCATTTTATTTTATCACTATACATACCGTTGCATTGTGGTTGCATTATGTTATTGCAGACCATAACAAATGTTATTAATTCTTACTTTTTCCGCCAGAATTAAAATCAGTAATCGCAATGCTTTTCCTCACGAATAAAAAAAGTGTAGATTTTGTTATAGTTAATTCTTTTTATTGTAAAATTGTGAAATTTGTAAAATTCATTTCTTTCCCGGTGTATGCCTTCATTATCGTTTATACTAACAGGAGCATAAGATATCGGGAAAAAAGGTCGGGTAGAAAAGAAGCATTAAATTTCTGAAAAAAAATTATTCATTGGTGTGTACGTAGAATATTCATCTACCTTGAATAATATTTCAAATAGTTTATTATTTAGAATATATTTCTCCGAAACTGTTTGAGCAATATTTCTATGATGTTCTATCGCTGTTTGCACTACAGGTTCTTATAAACGTGTAGTATAGAATAGTATAGTATAGTACATTATAGTACATTATAATATAATACAGTATAATATAATATGGTATAGTATCATATGATAGAATGCTGTATTATAGTATAGAACGGTATGTGTACATATATTTACATGCGTTCACTAGAGATTTCGAAAGTCGACGCATATGGTACGCGGCCCTCTTTATTATCCAAATGACTTCATCTCTATGAGTCATCGCTTCCCGTGTAGTCTTAGCGCATGGAAATATGTACATATAATACATATGTTTACTTACATACGTATAATATATGTCGGTGAGGTCTACCGTTGTTACGTTAGAAAAATGAAAGTATCATCTAATAATCAACTGGTCAAGATTGATAAAAGGCGTCAAGACTCTTGTGACATGAAACATGTTGAGGAATTATTAATGTCCGTGCTCTATCTTCGTTCGTTGACCAGCTTAACTCTATTGAATTGCGTGAAACTTCGATAACGGGTTTTATTGAAATGCAAAATGATTGAGATTTCTCCTTGAAACGCTAACATTATAGAACAGTTATGTCATGAACTTATGACGTTTAATCGGTAGAAATAATTTCTGCTCGTTAGTTCGAATAAAAGACAATTATCTGATTGACTGTGGTAAAATGTGACAAATTTGTTAGTGGAAGATTATAATGTAGGTATACGCATGTATATATATACAGAGTAAGTCAATAAGAAATACTACCTTAGATGAATTATGTTGCGTTCATCAAGAGATTCATCGAGCGGATGCAATTTTATTTTCTAATATCTTATATTTCCTGAGATATCAAGGTTATCTTGAATTTTTTAAATGGTACCATATATTTTTTATAACGTTGGTCGATCCAGCTGGACATTCTCTACAAAAAATTATTAATCTATGTATACTGAAAAACCATTAGTTTAGCAAATATTTTAACTTTAATCAAATTTAATCTACAATATAAGTACATACATATGATATGAAAAACAAAAAGGAAAGACACGAAGCAATATCCTTGTGTTTACATATATACGTTGTCTTTATTCTTCATACGTTAAGCTTGGCAAATTAAAGCTAAAATATCTAAAACCAAACTAATAGTTTATCGTTGTAAATAGATTAGATACCTTTAGTATGAGAATGTCGACTGCTGTTATAAAAAACATACGGTACTATTTAAAAAAACTGTAGGTTACTTTAACATCTCAGAAAATATAAAATAGAGAAAGATAAACTTACATATATTAATCCATTCGATTAGTTCCCTAAAATGTAGCATAATTTATTTGAAACTTTTTTCGATAAAACCAGTAGGTAACGAGTTATTCTAGATAAAACTTTTTATTGACCCTATATTATAATATCGTAAACAACGTATGTACAACGTTTCTCTATTATTTGTTGATATATAATTGTGGTTATTATATTACGCTTGTAAGATATTACACGTGATAACGTTTGCAAAGCTTTACATATGAAATTTTTGCTTCATCTCAACAGAATTTTCATTTCTATTTCCATATTTTTCGTTTGATTACAATTTTGTTTATTATACACGAATATGTTTTATATCGTTCCCATACTATGTTTACGAAATGATGAATGAACGTAATTTAAATAATATGAGTTAATATATTACAATGCGTAACTACACCACATATTCTGTAATAAATATGTAGTAGAAGCACATTTCTTCAAAAGGGATTGAAAAACGAAGATGCTCATTTTTTTCGAAATATAAAATATGGAATATAAGTATTTAAGAAATAAGCTTTCACAGACTAAATATACAGAAGCTTAATTTATTCATTGAAACCCGAAACATCCTATACGCTTAAGCTTTCTCACGCGCAAATTAATTTATTATAATGTTTTTTTTAACATGATGTAGCTACAATTTAATTTAAGCAATCAACAAGTTAAATCAAACCTGTCAATTTTCATACACATTCCTCCTTTAAAAGTTAGAAATTATCGAATAGAAAGAGAAAAATAGTAAATAAATAATGAAAAATACCGTTAAAGATAAGAAAAATCATTTATATACTGTATTAATAATAATAAAGTATATCATATTACGATTCTATAGTTGCTATTATATTTGACATTATTATTTTAACAACCTACAACACAAAAAGTGCTATTCGACGTGTGATCATTTAGAAACAACATATTTACTATTGTATCTAATATCTTCTAATAAACTGTGTCTAGTTCTATGCATACTTCTGTTTCTTTCGTGTTATTTCGAACAAAATATAAAGAACTAAACGAGAAATTGCTTACCAAAGTGTAGTGGTAGTTTCAATATGAGAAATGTCTAGTTCTGTAAACGGAAGTTACGTATTACGTAAGAGGTAAGGTAACGCAGCAACGTACTAGCGGAGAAGCACGAATCTTTTGCTCAAATACATTTCGTAAATATAACGAGAGAAAGCAGGCCGGCTTTGCCTGCTTGAATCATTCATCGGCACGGATGTAAGCGCGGACGTTACTGGAAACTTGAGTGTTGTCTGTTGCTTGTTACCTGTTTCCTGTTATCTGTCGTCTGTCACCAGTCGCCTGTCACTTGTTGTCTGTATTCGATGTCTGCAAAAAAGTACATTATTTTATAATTGTACCTGCGAAATATGCGCAAAAGATATGATACAAACCATAATTTTATGCCCATAAAATTTAATATTCATATTAGGAATTTTCTGATTTTTCTTTTCTCCCTTGTCTATAAATAATTTGTACATGGATGTGCAAATTTTTATGTGATGCAATAATCTATATTAAAGAGACGACTCTGGACTATGACGTTTACACATTTATCTCTTCTGTTACTTATAATAAAAAGATAGAAATATAGATAGGTTTTCATTTGTACCATTGTATTCACTTATACATACTTTACACGAGTGAAGTGAGAAAAAAATAGCAGCACGCAAAAAGTGAAAATATTTTGAAGAAACGTTTAATTTTTATTTTTTGCTGCTGGCAAGTGAAAAGGATATTGTTATAAAGTTGGTAAAAACGATAAAGAGATGTGTATCTATATCTGTACAATAGGCGAGTAAAATTTGAAGTTCGTTAACCGGTTTTTAGAACATGGTAGCAACCAATTATCAATGTATAGATAATTTTTAAAAGGAAACATTATATATGTGGAACATAAGCTTTCTGCAATTTTGTTGTTATTTATGAGTTTAATCATTTTTTATATGTATATAATCATATGTACATAATAATAATTTTCTTGCATTATCTACTTACTAATATTTAAATACATCATTCTTTAAAGTTGGAAGATACAATGATTGCTTCCTGGGACCGCAAAATAATCGCAAAGTATACATATTTTCTGTGATTCTTTGTTTTCAAAACTTACGGTGAAAACGGATAAAATTCTTGAAAAATAAAGACGGGAGTTGGGTAAAATAACGGTAGTTCACAGTACTTGTATCAAGTTGTTAGTCTTCTTTTCTAGTTCCATGAATATTAACTTTAATTAAGATAATGCACTTTAACTGACATGATTTTGTTATATCTAACATTAAACGATAGATATATCCTATAACAACTTCAATTTAGATAATGCCCCTTGAAACGTGGGTTAAAATATCAAATAATTGGCGCAAGCCATTATGCCAGCAATCCTCGGAGAAAGATCTTTAATCTGTGGAGCAAGCGACGTTCTAGTTTTATTTAGCGTGGTTTTAAAAGCAGTATTATTGCCTGTTCGGTTCTATCGTTAAATTTTCTCTCAGCAGGAGACGGATACGAATGTGGATTGCCATGTACTTGTCGTGTTCCCGTCCGCAGTCTGCAGTCGGTCTGCACTCTTCTCGGGTCGACGTGACGCCATACAACGTGCTATTATTTGCTGCTAGTGCTACCATTTCTGCATCACCGTTTCGCGCGCGTTCCTCCCGATCCCGATGTATACCTACATATACATATGCATGTATGTAAGAGTCATCTCGTAAATTATGATACGGAACGGTGATCGGTGTCTTCTTGAATTTAAATCACACTTGAGACTTGAGTTGAGCAAATCAGGTGGGAAAGAGACGTTACTTCTTTTCTTCATGAGTATCTGCTTTCCGTAACGTCAATATGAGTCATGTAAGATTAGAACTGGAAATATTTTCGCTATCTTTTACGATATGAGAAAATCCATCTAAATAAGAAAAATTAAAATTTCATGTCAAAGCATACAATTTTACGGAAATTAAAAATTAATCAATAATTTATACTTTACCTAATATTAATGTATGTACCTAATATCCCTCAACGCGAATAATAAATTGTGCAGTTATCATGTTAAACGCAAATAATACAGAATATAGAATAAATACAAAAAATGCGTTTGTGCATAAAAATAGAAGATAAAAATAGAAGTCGGAAAGTTTAGCGCTTAACGTGTTAACCGCTATATGTTATATGTTATAGAGACAGTTTGACTATATCGATCAATTGTAAGCAATGTCGATCGTCAGAAATTTATTAACCCATTTGCATCCAAGCGCGGATTATCCCCCAATCGGACGACTGTCTTCTATCACCAAGCGCGGATTATTACGCGCGCTGCGACTGCTTTTTTTTATTTCCATTTTAGTCTAAATAATTTTTTTTTTTAAATAAGCAATATTTACTTTTTTCCTCTGTTATAAAGAATGTAAGATGCGATGTTTGCGAAGTAACATTGTCTACTAATCGTTTTGAACAGTAAATTTTCGATAAGCTCCATGAAAGATTCGGATGTCATTTACTGCATGCACCTACGACCGACCGCGGTGATAGGGACCACTCCTCCGAAGTAGAGCCATGATGCAAATGGGTTAAGATTTAATTAACGCAAAAAGAATCTTTATACTCTATGCATACGTATACACACGCTTCCTGATACATATCGAGTAACAATAAGTCAACTTGTATGCTGTGGGTGGTCAAGATGAGCAAAAGAGGGTATTGCAAGGGTTTGGATCCAACGATCATGTCACCGTCCGAACAGTTAGCATTAAACGAAATGAAATGAAAACGATTCATTAAATGAAAATAAGAAGGCTTTCGTACAAACGTTCGACAATGTCGACAATGACAGTATTAAAGTGAATATTGCGTTATATATTATATCATATCCGAGTGCACAATACGTAAATATATACATACATACATACATACTTAATTGTGACATGATGTTAATTCAAAGACAAACACAAAGGTCAATGGCAGTTTGATCTGCTGAATAAGAATGTGAAATTGTAAATCGATGAGTCGATCAACAATATTAATAGCTGATACATAGGGGTTAGATATATAGGAACGCGACCATATGTGTAATTAGTACGCGCTGGCAAACTAAATTGGTAGACCGATCATATCCGTTTCAAGAAAATCGCGATTAGTCAGCTATAATCGATCACCTGAATCTTTATCGATCGATTTCACTATTTCTATGTTACGTTACTAACTTTTTACGCGTATATATGTATATCTATTTCAATATAGTAATGAATGTTAGTAGAGTAGAGAAATGTCACGGCTGCGAAAATCTTGACCGAATTACCATCGTTGCTCGAAACTCGTCTGTTACGTCATCAGAAATCCACTACCTTGGTAAACCCGAACCAAATACATACATACATATATACATACGATTATTTAACATACTTTGATAACGATTACGTAAAGTAGTATCGGTGCTGTTCGGTTCTGTGTTCCTTTATAACTTGTAACAAGATAAAATACAGTTGAAATTCAACGAGATTCAATTACTTCTTCGGTTGCTAGTTAAGTTTCTTTTGCTGATTAGTCTACATACGACAAAATTACCTTTCAAAAAATCTGATAACTTAAATATACATATGTACTTACATATATTTCATAATATGTATGTACGTATGTATTTAGTTTATTTTCGAAATGTGTGTATATGTACATATTTTTAGTTGCGTTTCAAATGCACCTTCGTATTTACATATGCGTTTAAGATAATCTGTAATAAAATGTAAAGTAATGTATACCTATTGCCTGTTTTTCATTCGGGAGGTAAAGGATGATAAGAATTATAAATAATAATTGTTTCATATCTAATAGAAGGATTGCAAATGATAGGCAAATTGTTTCTTATTAAATGTTTCTCATTGAACTTACGATTAGATAAAATGAATTGTAATTTTTAGTTTATAGTGTGTGTGTAGTTGGGAAAATCTCATAATTGCCAATTGTCCGACTGTTGAATAAGTATGAGACGATATTTGGATAATTAACAACACTCTATAAAAAAGATATTTACATACACATAATACAACTTTTTCACTAATATATATGTTATATATAGTAATGCGTTATTAAATTAATGTCCGCGTCAAGTTGCGCTATATATCGAGACAAGAGACAGGCACTGGTAGCTGAAAACAAATTATCAATGTACAAAGTTATTGTGAAATCCATCTAGATATACGGCATCGAACTTTGGAGAATAGCCGCTGATAGCCATGTTAAAAAAAATAGAATCAACGCAGCCGATAATACTTGGAACGATAATCTCAGAAATGGCATAGATATTAAAACAGTTAAAGAAGAAATAGAACGATCCGCAAATTACAAACAAATATAAAGCTCGACTAGAAAATCATCCAAATAACCTAGCTAGCAGTATTGTACTGTAATGTACACAGTAAATTTGTACTACACAATAATTTAATACTGCTAGCAACAAATCCAAACTAGATACTCTCCAATGGCGCATGATAAAACAATTTACCGAATGTTCGTACAAACAAATTGTAAATTTATCATGGAGTTAATAAAGAAGAAGTAAACAAAATTAACGCCAGTTGCGAAGATAACAAGATTTTCTTATTTTGCTTTGCTTCTTATTTCCACAGGGATAAAGATAAGACAATGACAATCAACGAAGGAAATCCTGTGCCGACCACAACCTTTTCTTCAGAATCAATGACCACTTCCACCGGAAGCTTGAATGATGATTCCACAACGACGTCACAACTTTCCCCTTCTTCATCAACGTCCTTTATCGGAGATTGTGTTTACAGAGGCGAGGGAAATGCGAATATCGTAGTTGCACTTCCACAAGTAAGACGACAAAGTTTCTTTCTTATAATTAGACAATTTGTTGATCTACTGTATTATCACTTTTATTGCTTTTGCATGTCTTTTTTCATATGTTCTATCGCAAATGTGTTATCAGTTTTTCAGAGGCTTATGAGAAATTCGATATATGTAATATATTTTTACGAATCGCATACACAAGGGTCACAAAACCTATAGATTATACATAATATGTATAGTACAACACAATGAATATAAAAAATTAATATATGTATGTAGGTATATCTGTATTTATACCTGCCGCTGTGTTGGTTGAAGAATTTTATATCGTGAACGTGAAAACTTTTCCGTGCCTACACTTATCGTTTGCGAGAAAGAAATTAGCTAGTAAGAACTGAAATGCATTATATGCTGTCTATTGTCTGCTGTATATTGTATACTTTATACCGTACTGCACACAGATTTAAGATCAATGTTGCAGGGGTGAGATTTCTGCTTCGAAGTTCAAGTTGAAAGATGGAACAAGTTGTTAACTCGCCGATTTCCTTGTATGTTACACGAGACAGCCAATGATTAATCTAATTTGAGTTATTTCAATGCAATTATGTATTTCTATTAATTTAATTCATCAAGGCGAACCGTTCAAATTAGATATTCGTAGTTTCCTTTTTTTGAAAAGTGTAGGCTGGTTTCAACGAGACAACTCTTTATTTGAGTGGAAGATAATAAGAACGAGGACGGCTAATAGTACCAATGGTGAAAACACAAGGTAGAAGAACCACGAACACGAAATTCAGTGATAAACCAAATTCATTTTATTTCATTTTCACTTCCTTGTTTCTGAACTGAAAAAGCAGTGTTCCTGTTGTACAATTTTTGCAACCATACGGATTTGAAAGAGAAAAAGATGTCTTTGCTAGCTGATATAAATCTGTTTCAATACATTCGTCTTATGTGTATATGATCCTTTGCTATTCGCGTCAGAAATTAAGTTTATATGTATATATAATAGTTTACAGAAGTTATTTTAGCAGAACAAATACCTTTAACGTGGTAACGAGTAGCATGTTACGATGCGTTAGCGTGTGGTACTATTCATTATGACTATGCGGTATCGTTACAATTTACAGTTTTACAGTGTCACGACACACCGGTGTCTGTTTTTCTATTCTAAAATAGTTTGTGAATGTTTTTCGTAAGATGCGTAAATTTACATTACTGCTACATTATTATCCTCACTTTATTACACTATTGTAGTTATCTTCGAATCAGTTTATTTCAGACAATAAATATATGTATATAAATATATGGTATACATGTACCTATAAAAATGTTTTAATAGATCGCAATATATCGCATCGAATATCTAGAGAATCGAGATAATGTCCTGAGGTAAGGAGATTTTGTAATTCCCTTTACATATACATGTGTATTATTGAATACAAACTAATCTTTTAATTATTTTTCACTTTTCACTCTTCAACTTGTTTGATTTTAATCTCTTGCCATGTCTTTCCAACTATTTTTACAAGTTGCATTCATCGATATATATAATATTATCTTGCATGAATGTATATATATATTTATTCGTAAATTGTTCAAGCTAACAAGGAGTTTCGAAACTGATTTCAATATTCTCTGGTATTGTTGAAAAAATTAGCTGTCGCAAAGAGTAAATTGAACAAACGAACAATTTATACATTCCCCAACCACCTTCCGACGTCCTTTTATAATTCGCAGTATTCATCTATCATCACATAAACATCCGTCTCCTTACTTGCAACGAATTACAAATCAATCGCCCACGTTCTCGCAATTACGGTTATTTCCACTTCCTATCTGTCTTGCCAAGCTTACTTCTTGCTCGGTTCCTTGAAACCAATATAGCTATTGTACATATTATAATCGTAATCAAGAAATCAATCGTCACTTGATTTAACGCATTTTCTTAAGATTTAGCAAATACGACTATGCTATTTACTATTTATATACTTGCAGTCATACATATATGAATTGGATGCAATCGTTAAACTGTAAACCAATTGAAAAGTTAGCATGTAGCGTAGAATTAAAAATTCAATGCATGAATATAAATTAAAATAGGGATCGGTTCTTATAATACACATTTATAGAATGCCGTTAAATATGTATCAAAATTGAAAACATTACATACGTGTATGTATTCGAATTCACTATATATATTTCTTCTATTAGATCCATTAGATACTTGAATTGGTTATTAATTGATACGTATAACGTATTTTTCCATTTTAAGACGAGATAGAATATAGAATATACACTGATGAATAAAGATAAACTGCTTATATAAGCTAGCATTGCCAATACATACTTCCATTATTTGATAAATAATCATTGAAATAAAAACGCACATCTGCCAACGTTTAATTGCCTTTCCGTTTTATGACAGAAAGAGTTTCCATGCATGATATGTACATATGTCACTCATCACTGTTCATACTCATCATATATATACACTTATTCATGAAAGAAAGACAGAAAGACCAAGTGACAGTCGGGAACGAGCGAACGACTGACAAGGACAAGCTACCATTCTCTTTGTGTCGATGCGCATATATATTGCGCATGCGTGAGTGTGAAAAAGAGAAGCGTAACTCTAACCTGTAACTGAACAAAGATAAAAAAAGAAGAGTGATTAAAATTAAAACAATGGTCGTTGACTTCCGTAATCGTTGAAAAGGATAATTGTTAGGTAGTGGGAAACTAAGCTGTTAGAGTTAGAGTGGGGATTTCATCAATGATCAATGAGTTTTTCGTTTCAAAAATATGGAAGATATCGTGATTGTGATTGTGAGTACATAAATGACAGAACGATGTACATATATACATGCACGAGTACATCATGCTATGAAAAACAGATTACATTCCTTCATCCTCAAATTCAATTATTAATCAATTATCAGTTTTCAAACTTGATTTATTATTAATATTATAATAACAAATAAGATATACATGCATGTTGTCCATTTTTTTATCCGTGCATCATTTATATGTTTTATTGTAACTTTTGTTTTTGTTATAATTATATTTATATTGGAAAAGATTGCGCTGCATTTTATTAAAAAATTACGGATATTACTAGTACTACAGATAGTACTGCTATATCGAACAATATTACAGTTGCGAGAGAATGAAAAGGAAGAATATTTTATGTTACAGGTAATAAGATGTAAAGTATGATGCATAAATTAATTGTGTATATATTGGGTATGTAGATTAGATACATACTTATATAGCTATATGTAGGTATATGTATGTTTAATTTTTTCACTTGTTTAGAGCCAAATAAACTCTTATAAATAATTTTTTTTATCTGAGAAGAGAGTATCTTTTTCTATAACATTTTCCTTGATAAATACCGTGTTAAAACGGTATGTGCCATGAAAGTAAGCGCGTACATATGTTACAATATATAAATACACAGTAATGCATACTCTTGTCGGCACAAAGGTGGGTGACGCATGAGAAACTTACCTACAGCCACGTCAGCCAAGGGACAACCTTAGGTATATGTATATGAATATGTACATGTATATGTATATGTATATGTATATGTATATGTATATGTATGTGCATACGTACATATATCGATTGGACGTTTATGAAAGGCGACAAGCACCTGACAAGTTCACATGGATACCGCAAAATCAGATGTTCTAGATTTTATTTTTGCTTGTGTATTGACATCGCTTACCTACATCGACTTCTTTTTAATCGATAATACGAAACCAGCTCACCGCTAAATTTTTGCTTATTGTTAGCTCGATTGCGGTTAACGATTTGTTGATTCTCATAAACAGAAATTCAAGTTTGTCGATGATAAGTTCATCGTCACTGAATTATATTGAATTTCATTGAATTACACTGAATTACACTGAATTACACTGAATTACACAGAATTACACTCAATTACACTCAATTACACTCGATTACAGTCAATTACTCGTCGTCGCTGAACTGTTGCCAAGCGATCTAAAAGCCAAGTTGTGCCAGTAGCTTCAACGATTTTGAACAACTTGTGTTGAATTCAGAATCTGTCAAGGCATGTCAATTTTCATTAAACGATATATCATCCATTGAGATGTGTGATGAAGATTTTGTATATACTTGCATTAATTTAAGAATTACTTGAAATGTCATATTTATGAATTACCTCAATTTGTATTCGCGTGTTTCTTCTATCGGTTCTTCATTCCCTTGATAGAAACACATTGATAACATTTTATAAATTTAAAAAATGTGCATATCTAAATATATACATACATATATGTACGATTTCTTTTTTCTAAAATCTTTTTTTCGAATTTATCACCGAGGTTATAGATAATTTTTGAAAATCTCAAAACTTAATTTCTCCTAAAATAGCACGCATAAATTATATTATATTATGTTATGTTATGTTATATTATATTACACACATTTACGAGCTCAGCCACATTGATATGCCCGTTTTATTCATGTATGGCTGTGCTTCTAATTCTAACACTTTCAAAAGATCATTATGGAAACATTATTGACCAACCGATCATGATCGTTTTTTATTTTCTCTCAAGAAGATAATGTGGTAGGATGTGGTCTTGTTAGTGATATTGGTTACTTTCTGTATGAACCGCGATGTATATACAAACATACGCATCAGTAATAATTAACGCCATGTCATTTAAGCAATTCACTGATAGTAATTGAAGCCTGCTACGCAATGGAAATTGTGGTTTGCCACGATATGAAATACTGTCGACCTGATTTCAATTCCCTAACAAAATCGATGGACCAAGTAACGGCAAAAAACTTTCTATGCTATCCAACAATAAGTATTTTCATGATAAGTTTCATTTGTTGCATCGCATTGCACCGTTTTGAAACTTACTCTGTCTTTTTAATTAGATTCTCGTGACTTTAATGAGAGTGTACTGCGATTTGATTTCTGGAATATGACATCACCGTGTTGAGTTCAATAATGGTAATAACAATAAGAATAAGACAAAGAATAACAATAACTAAAGTACTATAATAAAAAATAGAAAAATAATAGAATAAGTGTTCAAAGTCGAAAGAAACTACTGATACTAACTAAAATACTAGAATATGATTGATCAGAATGTACTCGTTCTCATACGCTTGCACGTGCGCGAATCCAACTGGTTCCTTATTCCTTGTTCCTTGACGCTTGAAGACAATGCGACTTTAAGTTTGGTTTAGTTTAAGTTTAGGTTTAGACTAGAAGCGCGAAACTGACAATCCGATCCAGGCGGTCTTCCATCTTCTCCGCCCCAATCGTTGACGGTACCGGTGACCGACACCGATATTAATACTAATATATGTACATACAGTGGCTCACAAAAGTATTCGAACGCTTACATATGCAAACTTGAATGGGCGAAATAATGTACATTAAAGTAATTTATTTAGACAAGCAGATGTCAATAGGAAAACGGAAGTCTTAAGATTATGTCAGTAAAATTTGAAAAGGATTCAACAACGTAGGTAGGAGTTATGATACATTTATTAGAAACACGCATTATAAGTGACTCGCAAAAGTATTTGAACGCTACATATATTATTAAATTATTTAATATTAATATTTTGTGACCACCTTTAGCAGCAATAATGTGTCTCAATCGACATCCCATGCTGTAAATCAATGATTTTGTAAAACTACACTCAACGGAGTTCCATATTTCTATAATTTTATCTTTCAATACTTGCTTTCAGGTTATCTGAAATTTATTTAATCTTTTTCCGATTTCAGACCATAAATTTTCAATCGGATTTATGTCTGGACTTTGCGGTGGAGTAATTCACATGTGTGGTGTGTTATATACGATCCATTCTTTCACAATTCTAGCAGTATGCTTAGGGTCATTATCATGTTGGAAGTGGAAATCTTCCAATAATCCTAATTTAGGGGCACTTTCTTTAAGGTTGTTTTTTAAAATATTTAAATACTTATATTTATCAAGTATTCCATCAATAAATATCAAATTTCCGGTGTCACTGGCAACCATGCACCCCCACACCATGACCGATCCACCTCCATGTTTCACTGTTTGATGTAAATGTCGAATTTCCAATTCCGTATTTGCTTTCTTCACGCATAATTTTGACCATCTGATCCAAAAATGTTAAACTTTGATTCGTCCGAAAAGATGACTTTATCCCAAAAAGAATTATCTTTATTAATGTAGGTTTTTGCAAAGGTCAACTTTTCATTTGCGAATGATAACTTTCTCCTCTCTTCCAGTCAATTTCTTTGATCGACCTGATCGAGTTTTGTTTGCAAGTGTTCCCCCATTCTTTGACTTTTTTATAATATAATGTATTGTCGACTTACTTCTGTTCACAATTCCGGCAATCTCGTTATATGATTTGTCGTCCGCATGTAATCGGAATATTATTTCTCTTTCACACTCTTTTGTTTCAGACCTTTTGGTATTCATTTTAAATACTATACTGCACACTTTTACGTTACTGTTACTGAAACGGTATCCTAACATCAAGTGAACGTACCAATATTTTCATTTAGCAATGATGTTTACATTCGATGCAAAGGAAGATGAAAAACTATCAACAGTGTTACAGCGTTCGAATACTTTTGTGAGACACTTATCATGAATGTTTCTAATAAATGTATCATAAATACTGTCTATATTATTGAATCGTTTTCAAATTTTACTGATGTAATCTTGAGACTTTCCCGTCACTATAGATACCAAATTGTTTTAAAAAATTAGTTTAGTACACTTTATTTTATTAATTGAAATTTGTAGGTGTAAGCGTTCGAATACTTTCGTGAGCCACTGTATGTCTTTCATATGAAATTGTTGAGGGCCCCAACATTAGTAAGTGTAGTAAGAAATATATCAAATACCGAGAAGTAATTATAGTACAGTGTTTATAACTGCATTATTTATGTAGAATTTAATTTTAAATAAATAGCTTTTTTATCGAGAACGAGAGAGAAATTTGATGTTTCATTTCTGCTTCAGTTTCTTTTAAAGCGTAAGTGCATATAAACAAATAATAAACAGTTTACGAATCTAAATAATGTAATCTTATCTTCAAATTTAATCGAAATGATTGAAATACATATGTAATTAAAAAATGAAAGCATTCTAGTTTATTCTGGTTTAGTATTATCGGATTGATATTGTTTTAATTTATACGTGTAATTTTATTCATTTTTAAAACAAAATTCCTTTATCCAAGGCTTGTACCTATGTATATACAAATCAGTATATAAACAGACATCCTTTCACTGCATGTGAAATTAAACTAATTAAGGAAATTAAAAGATTTACCTATTTCATTTTGCCGCAAATTTAAAATCATTGTAATGACATTATGTGCATCACACATATACATTATATGTGTATCATTCGAATGTAATATATACAAGTATTATATAGGTATTATACGTATAAATCTAATGTCTCTGTATGTTTCAGGAACAGAAAGTAATTCGATTTCGGAAATCGCTACCAGATGGTGTTTCACCGGATGGTGGCAAACAACGAACCGAACGACAAGTGGAATTCGTGAGATTTGTGGCTTTCTGTTTTTTGGGCCCCTACACGCAAGTCCCTGAGATTCTTCGTTACGATGCGAAAGACATTGCTAAACTTTCAGAAGCTATTCGACCTCTACGATCAGGTAACTATTTTCAAACTATGTACATAGCTAGCTTATAACAAATTTTACATGAAACACTATAGAATAGACTACAATGACGTGATACGTTGAAATTATTTATTTTAATCATTTTAGTATACTTCTAAATTAGATAGACTTTGATTTACAAATTTAAAAGGTATCATATATATACATACATATGTATTATGTATATTATATGTTATACGAAATGGTGATACGAATAGGAGAACGGTTATCGTCTATAGTCTATCCTACATGTGCGAGTATCTTCTTTATTCTCTAAACTTGGTTAGTACTACTTTAAATGTAATAATTAATAGAATATAGTCTTCATTTGAAATAAATCAATAATCAAAGAGTATAAAGTAATATGTATAGCTAATTTTTATAGTAAGAAATTTTTTTAACATGTTGACGTCGGCGCCGATATTCATGGTTCTCTCTGTGATTCGGCGCCCGAATGCACGGTCTGCTTCGTGGGGTGGCACAGGGTTACATTAGACTGTTCGACATGACCGCAATTTTTCAGCTTTGACCTCAATTTATAGCAAAATTACAAAAGCTATACGATTCCTGTTAGGTTCAATGAATTCCGTGGACTTCAACTAATACATTGATATATAATAGTTTAGCAATATCAATTTGCATATATCTGTAAATATCAAGCGAAGCTGACGGGACCAGCTTTAGCCCTAATTTTGTAATCTTTTTGATTTTTCTCAAAAAGTAGATTTCTGACGCGAATTCTGACCATCGTACGCAATTCTGTGAACAGTTTTCTATAAGAAACGTTCATAGCGCGAATCAAAAAATTTGTCAATTCTGTACAAGAAAAGAGAATAGTCATGCATGTTCGTCGGAGAACGAGGGCTTGCGTAAGGAACATGCACGACGAAAATAGTGTTACGTTACGTTAAATTTTTAAAATGGACTGACAAAAGGCCAGTATGTATGCTAGCTACTTCCAAAAATCAGAGGTGTGTTATTGTTCAGGGGAAAAATAATAAATTAAAGCCAGACACTGTTTTTTTTATAATGATGCTAGAAAGGGGGTTGATCTATCCGATCAGATGTCATCCTATTATAGTTGTTTGCGCAAAACCGTAAAATTGTATAAAAAAGTTGTAATAGAATTAATATGCGGGACTTGCCTCGTAAACCCGTAGTATGTATGTACATGAAAATGGGGTACTAAAAGTATTAAAATCTTAAAATTTCGCGAAGAAATTATTGATCACCTTTTAAGTACAGTGAATCCCCATAGAGAAGAAATGCCAAATGAAAATGAAGCCCAAATAACATTCACATTTTCTGCAGTCGTACCAAGGACTCGCGAGAAAAACGAGACGGCGGTATAAACAATGTTATAAACGCATTTCTATCATAAAAGGTAGAGAGTATACCGCGAAAAAAACAAAGAAAGTAACAACATATTGTGATCCGTTGTAAGGGCCAGCCGACATTTTGTCTAACATGTTTTAAAAAATTGCATGAAAAAAGGTGAAATAATTATGTTAAGTTTATAATATCGAATTGTTATGTTTTTACTATTGTATGTCTGCTTATAATGTTGAGATAAAATAATATAAACCTATTTTGTACTACCTATTTTGTGAAATACATGTGTGACCCATCGCGATGTACGCCGCCTCAGGGGACAGATACGTGTGACCCGCCGATGGCGCACGCCGGCGTCAACGTGTTTTTGGTATCTTGGCGAAATACAAATTGTGATATATATAACCTTGCTTCAAAGATACCTATAATCATGCGTTATCTGAAAGCTTTTCGGGTTTCGATGAAATCTAATTTGATAGTGTTCAGTGTTCCTCGGCTTTACTTGCGCCTGCTAAATTTGTATTTTTTTCAAACTCAAGCTAACAATAAGGGTGAAAAAATCGTGCATGGGACATTGAATCAAACCATGATCACAATCGCAATGGCTGCATGAATTTTCTGGAATGTATAAAAATCAATTCATCCAATTAAATACTTCATGTTTTTCACATTTTCATTCTTAATGAAAATTCCGTTTTACGTTTATCTTTACTTTTATGCGTCCAAATGTTTAAATTAATTTTTAGGTTTACTACTTCTAGAATATATATATATATATATAAACGTAAAACGGAATTTTCATTAAGAATAATGTGAAAAACATGAAGTATTTAATTGGATGAATTGATTTTTATACATATATATATTGTATGCATGTAGTTCATAACCAATATTTAATAATAATTTGTATATTGAAGACTGAAATTATTAATAGATTAATATTGATTTGAATATCGCGTATCAACAGGCAGAAATATTTTCTCGTTTATTTATTTTGTTTATTCGTTATCAAGGTCCATCGAATATTTCTTTAATTGCAAAAATGAGAAAACCAAGCATGTAGATATATATATTTGTAGGCATTTATTATGTATATCTGCGTGCAATATATTCTCCCAGCCATTGCCTTGTTACGTACTTATAATGATGGGGTTACACTTCTCTTTTTCAGTATATCTTCAATCACAATATGTAATAATATCATTGCGCTATATTATATTATAAAATATGAGTAATTAATGTCAATTGTCTGTGTACTTTCAGTGTCACTGTTGCTGTCAATGCCACTGTGTAATCTGTAGTGTGTAGTGTGTAATGTGTGGTGTGTTACTACTAGTGACGTTGGAACAGAGAACATGACCGCATTAAGGTTCAACTCGATTTTTCTAATGCAAGAATTAATCTAACAAAATGATATCACGACTCATACTAGATAAATCCGCATCACATAGAAATGACTTTCTATTGATTCAACTGTTCCAACTTTAAAAAATATTCATTAATGATGGCGTTATTGATTATTCGGTAGAAATATGTATGTTGATTGATTAAGATTTTTAAATGGTAGCATTAACACATTCTGCAATGATTGTAAGTCATATACATCATTATATCTACATAATATAAAATATTTCAATAAGTTAGATTGTATATAAAAAACAAATTACATAATATAAAACCCTTAAAGCAATAATATTACATTTTCATATTGCTAACAAAATATATTACAATCATTTTAAATATTATATTACACAAGTACATAGGTATAAACAAAATCTGTATTAGCCAATTTGTAAAAGTATTAATATAGGACATACTTATCTTTTTGCTTTTTAAATGGCGATGTTACTCATGAAGAAACATATTAGCGCGTAGTGTATAACAGGGCGGAATAGTCATATAAAAATTAATCGTTGAAAAGCTAACAAAAATTTATGACATATATTTTATGAAAGCTGCTTTCTGTACGGTTCACACACCATCGCGCCAGTAAGTACGTCAAGTACGCCACACGGTAGTTGGTAGTTGTGTTGTGCACATTCGAAACTCGAAACTCGAAACTCGAAACTCGAAACTCGAAAGAATGACGACGCGACACGGCGTCGTGCGACGTAGCATCGTATCGCCAGACACTCTTGAGAAAACATTAAGGTAGCTTCGCATTCCTTTGTATATTATTATGGAAGTATATACATACCTTCACGAAGAGGTCCGCACGCTCCCCTGAGATGGGCATACACGTGCGATCAATCATTCCTACGAAAAGGGTACAGCCCCAGCGTAATATCCGCTGAATTCTCCTTCGGGAAAGCTGATGCATGATCTATTGAGTTATCGAGCTTGACTCACCATCTTCTTCGCTACATCCCAAGTCAGACTTCACTTCAATATCATTTTCTCTCGCGTGGTCTATCCTCTTTCCCGAAGAATTATTATAGATGCCTTAGGAATTATTATAATTGCCGCAAGTTCAAGGATATTGTCGGATGAAATACAACACAGCTCTGTCGCTTAAAGAAGTATTCGAATTTTATTATACCGAATCTAATAACAAATAAAATGAATTTAATATCAAGATATGATCTTGCCTCTACAATTTATAAATTTTATTATTAATTTAATAATTATTATTATAATTTATTATAATATTATAATATAGGAAGAAATTAGAAGGATATGAGAAACCGTTTGCGTAAAATGGAAACCGCTCGAGTTACGAAGAAAACACCTTATACAGGAAATTTGAATAGCTTCCTCTTAATGACTTTTCGTATGTATATATATTGTGTATGTATACTTTATCTGGACTAGGCTTTCCGATACTTTGCCCTTTTGCTTGCTACATGCTTGAAACGCCAACTATCGAGTGGCGACATAATATGAATCATAATAAATAGTGAGTCCTGTAAATTGCTTCACAATAATCGCACCGAAATCGGTAATTTCATAGTTGACATAATTAATAACTATATTCGTTTGCAAATGTACATTATTGTTTGGAAGGTTAAAATACCTATTGCTATATAGTATAGAGGTTACTACGCTATAACTTTCACTTATTAATTTCGTTTATTCTTAGTTATGTTATAGATCATAATTGTCAGAATATCTATCATATAAGATGTTTGCGATGTGATACACGGTACACTTTATTTTATACATCATTAGTTTTCACAAAATCTTAAAAAAGTTGTTATCTTAATGTTAGTAATGTTTTGGAATTATACAATGAGTACAAAGTTTTACCATTGTACCAATTATTTGTTTGAAAATAATTGCATAATTTTAGCTATGAGTATTTCATCTTGGAAGGTATAATCGTTTATGAGAACTTTGTACTCGATATAGATAATTATAAAATAATTATAAGATAACATAATATTAATTTGACAAACATTTTTGGCAAATTAAACTTGCGAAAACATTTTAAATGTTTTAAAACTCTGAAACGAACTATCATGTACTTACATATGTACTAATATATAGGTATACTAATTATTAAATAATAATTTTTTCATATTTTAATCAAAGTAAAGAAATGTTTCAAAGAATGACCCAAAGGATTTACATAATATGATACTTACAATTACATTAATAGAATAAGATGAAAATTAATTCTCTAATATCTAATCATAATAAAATTATAATATTTCTAACTTTTATCCTTTAAGGATTTAATTAATTTAATCCCAAACAAGCCATGACAGGAGAGAGTTATATTCGTTATACTACTGCGCATTATATCTATGACAGATACTATACATACAGATTATACTATACATTATACACTATACGCTATACATTACGATACTGATAGATGACACAATGAAGTTTGCGAAATATATTCAAAATTCAAATGTCCCACATGATACATGATCAACTTTAGAAGACGAGCATTAATTACTGGCCAGTAAATTATATCTCGATAACGTGAACAAATTTTTATTCAAATTTTGGTTATTGTCATCAACGATAATCACGCGATTTGTTTATTTTAGATACATAGGTACATATATACTAGATACATATTCCACTAATAACATGGAAACTATATTAATAAACATATGTACTTATAAATGAATGTTGCTTTCGATAGATCTTTCTATCCATAATCATATTCTAAAGTTGTCCTTTCTTCCAGATAAACGACGTAATAAGGAAATCATGGACATATATGCCACAACATTTCCGGATTACACGTTTCTTCCAATAAAATTCGATACTAATCTCTTTCCAACTAATAGAACATTTTGTGTTGAAATTAAACCAAAACAGGGCTATCTACAAGATATTGATCGGAAATTTCAAAAATGTCCTTACTGTCTGACACAATATTATAAGGTAATATAATGATTTCATGTTTACAATAACGGTACGCCATATATATATATATATATATATATATATATATGTACACACACACACACACACACACACACACACAAGTGCATATTGTAGCTATATCACGCAAACACAATATATAGATATGTACATATAGATATATACATATATATATCTCTCTTACATTAAATTACAAATTTAAAAAATTTTTTTGTTGCAATAAATGAACGATATATGAGATATTATTATTTTTTTCTTTATCTTTCTCTGAAGATGAAATTAAATGAAATGAATATTTTTAATTAATGATTTTTTTATAATTTCAGTTAAGAAACAAGATGATTACATGCCGTAGTACTTATTGTCCGTTTGATCTCTTCTCAGGAGTAGAAACTCGTATGAAATCGGCACTAAAAGCACTACTAACATCACCACAGAATAATCTCAAGATTTTTAAGGATGGCGTTATAGTTTATGACCAAGAATCAACTTGCAGTGATCTTGAATGTGTCTTGACGGAATGGTTTCGCAATTCTATTAATTTTACAAATATAGAATACATTGATCACTTTTGTAATTTAATTTGCACTGCTCTTTTACGTCCATTTATTTCGGAAGAATTTAACTCTAATATATTTCCTGCGCATGAATTACGCACATCTGTTATCGAACAAGATTCGAAGACGTCCTCATACATTAATCCGGATCTGATAGCAAGAGCTAAGAAATATTTGTATTTTACTGGAGAGGTAGATATTAACTTTAAATCCTTGTGACATTTGCTAGAAGTTTTAATAAAATGTCCGCTAACAGTTATTTCAAAATATTTGTACATTATGATTTTGTAAATTGCTTGCATACTAATTACTCATATATTACAATACATGACCGTAAAAGTTTAGTCAAGTTTAAATATAACATAAATTTATCTCTTTTACAGACGTGCAACTTAAAGGGGGAAATATTGCCAAATAATTCGGTACTAGAACGAATACTTCATATGCAGCGGCTACCTTTTATTAGCTCAGAATACGTTTATAATACGTATTCAAAGTTTCGTTCATGGCTAACTGATGATATTATATATTCTAATTTAATAAACATGTTCAAACTTGATGATCGAATATCTTATCCCAAACAAAAAGTAAGTAAATATTTACTTATTGTATATTACGTATTATACATATATTTAATCCACGTACAATGTAAGTAATCAAATAATTCAAATCCTATTTCTAACATATGTATATCAATACCTCTACATTGGAATAATATGTTACGAAACAACATATTCCATTTACATCATTTATCATAACATACGTAACTATACATATACATACATATATCTGTTTTATAGAAATGAGTTTTTATAGTAGTAAAGATATCTTTTAGTAATATAGTAGAGATATCATAACAATTCTCTTATTTTTCAGAAAACTATTACAGGTATTCCTGAAACATTAAGAGACACTTATATACAAACATATGCTAAAGATACTTCGATTTCAAAAAAATCTAAGTTTGACCACGACGATTATTGTGGCAACAAACGTATTAATAAACCTAGTGAAAATATCCTTATATCGAAACCGATCTTAATTCCAATTGGAAAACATAATTTATGGTACAATAAATTTAGCGTATTAAGTAACGGAGATAAAGTACACTGTAACGAAAAAGAAACATATTTTTATGTAAATACTGAAAGTATACTATGCCTGCAGAATTATCTCTTATTTTCATGTGCTAGAGATTGTTCGATATTAATGTCATTTCGGGAAATAAATCCGTAAGTATCGAAAATATTTTATTCTGTAAATGATGAATATTGAATAATATTTTATAACAAAAATATTTCAATAAAATGTTAAAGAAACAATTATTTAAGCTTTGAACAGTAATCGAATTTCAGGAAATTTGGATACTAATATACTTTTTTCTTTAATATATATATATATAGGAATACAGTATCGCCTACTCTCGATAAAAATATAGTACAACTTCCGGATGGACTCAGCTTTGTTTGTAACATCAGGATTTCTGACATAGATCCGAAAAGTCTACATTGCATTGAAAAACATCGGCAACGGGACATCGATGTTTTAAATTCAGTAATATCCTTTCTAGAAGAAGAATTTGTAATTAAACATCAAAAGTCGTTTGAAAAAGGATTACCGTAACAGTAATCTTCAACTATATGTAAGACCTTACTGTATAACGTTCCTGTATAGCATATCTTTTAAAAATATAGATGTTATACATATATGTATGTTTTACGTATCTTTATGGTATATGTAATATTTATAAATATAGAACATATGTATAACAGACATGTTTCTAGAACATGTATAATACAGAAATTATAATATTATTATGTTACAGTTGTATTGTAAGCTAGCAAATTCACAGTTGTTCATTAAAACATATACTTTATATATTCTTATATTCATCTAACATAATCAGCAGGTTCATTCCTCGGTCAGCATGATATTTCAGCTTGTTCTGATAGTTTAACAAAAGTGTTTCAAACAAAAACTCATCAGTATCGGATGAAGAATTTGTGGATGTAAAAAAGCTTTCAAGAAGTTTCATTTTTTCTATTAACACACGCAGAGGGGGCGGGTATCTTTATCTTTCTATTAAATAACACCATATATCTTTCCTGTCATATTCTTAAACACATTATGTTAAAAGACGAAATCAGTGATGCAATAACATGTATCATTTTAATTATCTGATCCTAATAACTTAATTTGTTCCTAAATTAGTACCTACACCTTCATCGTCAATACATATTGATGTTTTTAAGCAAATGAATGAATTGGCGATGAAGTTGTAAATTACATTTTATACAAACAAATAAATTATATTATTATATGTAATTAAAAATCAACTTATACTACAAATACGAAACAGATTATATTGTTATAGTATTAGCTAGTTAAAATGATATATGTTTACATATTTAACAACGTTATTAAAGTCGTCTTTTTTGCTGGCTGAAGAATATGGTCAAAAAATACATATATGGTATCATTTGAAAAATAAAGAATGATTCTTGCTTTTTATGAAAAAATTATACTTTTAAAGTTTGATACCACTGAACTTTTGTTTGAAACATTCATTTGTTCGATTGCCGAAATCAGCACAAAAATCGTAATTCATGTACCAATCCGTATAAAAAAATAATTATACTATTATTTCATCAATATAATGATCACTAGATAATCTTGGTAGTATTTTTGTTTCAAATTTTAAATATTAATATTTGCATTCAGTCAAATCATTATTTTATTTAAAAATTTGGAGATATTTATGTAGTATCTAGTTATTATTAAATTAAGATTTGTATTTCTTATGATAATAATATCGAGTTCAATTAAAAGTAATCTAATAATAAATTATTGTTCACGGATAAATAACCATTAGATTATTAAATTTAAATACCATTTTGTGCAAGACAACATAAAACATACTCTAGGAAGTAAATAGAAATGATATGTAAAATATACGATAGGATATTTACATAGATATCAAAAGTAAAGTTGCACATTTTTTATATTACTCATTTATGATACATTATTTGAAAAAACTGATAATATTGTATTTTATTTATCTGAATGAGGAAATAAATTGTTTGAAAAGTTTTCATATACATATATAGAAATGTAGCTATTAAAGTTGGATTTTAGATTTAATATGCAATTTGCAATCTTAATCAGATTATATTTCAGATTAATATTTAACAAAATAACATGAAAGTGTGTACATTACGTGAAAATATTTGTAACCGTTTACTTAATATAAATTACGTGAATGCATAGACATCACATTAAATTTATAATGTACTGTATATCACATCATGTTTTATTACTAACCTATATGCGGGTATATAAATATTTAACGAAATAAAAATGATTTACATTGTGTACTATTATTATTAATAACCACTATTAAATTGAAAGCTAAAGGTTTTATATAGTACATTTTAAATTATTTGTAAGTACCAATTTCCATTAAAACATATATCAATATATGTTAATAAGTAATAAATACTTTAATCGAAAACGTATTTATACATATGTACCTCTGTGTTAAATGATTTAAATCTCTCCTAATAACATGTCACTTTTGAATGATTCTGCCTTTTACTTCAATACATTTACTTTTACTTATACCTAAAATTTTTTTTATAGCAATGTAATATAAGTATAATACAGTTAACAATGTTAAGAGAGAGTAAGAGAGAGAAAACTTTTATTAGTAATATAAATATAAATAGTTGTATTAAATAATGGTTACATTATTATAGTCTGCAATGATCGTTAGGCCATTTTCAACTAAATTGTAGTTCCATGAAAAACCTATAAAGAAGAAGTTGTTCTTAACACTAGAAATTTATTTCAGAAAAATGAAATTGGAAGTGGACAGTACTTAAAACAATCTAAAAACTGATATATGATAGAATCAAAATCATTTTCCGTCGGTGGAACGGAAATAAAATATCCATATAGCACCATATTAAGCATATCTAAAAAGTAAAGAGAAATAAATACAATTAAGAAGATACAATTAAACTTTTAAATTTTAATCAGCCATATTTTTAATATACATACGATATATTATGAGAAAAGAGAACATTCAGATGTTGGCAATTAAGAGAAAATTATCTAATTTATTAATTATCTTAACAAACGTGTAAATATTTTATGAACAATTTGATTAAATTTTTGACTGATTAATTACCTCATATACCAAATCATGCTAAAATTATGAATAACATGATTAAAATTCAGTAGAAGTAACTATATTAGCAGTAATTCAAAAGTATACTGAAAAAACGTTTGAAAGAATTATTTAAAAATTCTATTTGAAAAATCTAGTGATAAAATCCTTTATAGTAACTTGAGATTAGCAAATTATAAATTTTAGTGTTAACAAATTGTAGCTGCTATTAACAATCAAAATAAAAATTTATCACTCAATAAATAAATGGGTAAGGACTAAAAAAATGTTATATTTTATAAAATATATGAAATAGTGTGAGCATAAACTAAAATTGTAAAAGAGAAAAGATATTTTAGTTCAATTAAAAAATCAATACACAATACTTTATAATCTTTACTATATTAGAAAATAGATTTATAAATACAAATATAACCTTACTGGGACAATCATCTCTATTGACGGCTAGTAATTTAGAAATACATACATATATTATTTCTTATATGTGAATAACGGGGTATTTAAATTTTGTCATACATCACTAAGATCGTGACGCGATCGTGACGTGATTGGTTACTTAGAAGAGAATGTTGTGTCGTCGGGTGACTCCGGCCGGTATCGGTTCTATCTACGAGCATCTTCGTCCCAGACCCCACTATAATTCTTTGACTCTGTCACAGTCATGGCGCATGGCGCGGCGCGCCCCTCCCCAACGGGAGAGAAAGAGCAAGTCGCTGCGGTGTTCTCGTCTCTTGCCTGCCTTGCCAGTCGACGTTCGTAAATGGCGACGTACCGATGTCGAATGTACGTAACGAACTGGTAAATCGTCGTACGTGATGACGGCTCGTCACTGAACATCGGACGGCGATGGGCACACAAAAGCCGGAAGAATGGGCGAATTTGCTGATCACACGTTTCGAGGAACAGGTACATCTCAGCTGTGACTCGAACTACGAATCTGTTTAGCTTTCCTTTTTTCTTCTATTCGTCTTCCCTCTTCGTGCACCCTCCCCTCTTCGACGCCCCTCTCTTTCTTACCTACCCTCTTCCGGTGCTTTCTCTTATTGCTTCTCACTCTCTTCCTCTATTTACTTTTCACTTTTATGTTCTTTTTTAATCTCTTCCAGTTTGGTGTCCTTATTCTCAGTTTCTTCTTTTTTCTTCTACTCTTCTATTTCTCCCTTCATTAGAAGATTATTCATTTAGAAAAAATTAGTATTAATTTTATTGCTTTTTGTCGCTCCTCATTTTCATGAACTCTATCGAAGAAATGGCAGTTAAAATTAGGAGAAATTATTGAATGAACGATTATTACAAAGCCGACAACGGTCAATCTAATCGCTCATGTAAATTTGACACGATTTGTGTGTAGCAGTTCCTGTTAACCAAATGTAAGAAACATAATTTTCATTGGCGAGTGAGAAAGTTAAGGGTTAAGTGATACAAATAATATTGAATCGGCAATTTTTACACTAGTAAATTTTTTCTAAATATCATTTTTCACTAGAAGAATTCAATTCTTTTCATATTCTGTACGACGTGACACGATGTGACCAGGCAAAGTATGTATTTATGTATAGAACAATTCAATGTTTCTACGGATCACCGATGGTGATGGTCATGACAACAGTTGTTTAGGTAGAATTTCGAACAGAATAGTTAAAAATTGTGTTGTTTATGATTTTTATGTGCATTTATTTTCGTATTTGTTCTGTTTCCCTTAATTTTTTTCTCCTTTATTAATAGAGAAAGTATAAAAGATATTTTTCTACACAGTATTTAAATATTATTTAATGATAGCGTCTACTTTACAAATGTAGCGATTGTACCTCATTTCCCATAGGTATTCTAGGATTTGCTACAAATGTAAAATAGATTTTAAATGACGCAATGACCCTAAATCAATCTCACAGATTTCACGGCAAATAAAGTGGCATTTAGTATAGAAATTTCAATCGCTATTATTATCCCTATTATTAGAGTAATAATTAATGATTGGTATCGTTATTTTTCTGGATGCATTGTCATTCATTTGTTCGTTGATTCGTTCATTCATGGGAAGATGCTTTCTCGCGGTCTCCTCCCTCTACACGCCGGGGAGTCCACGATTTGACCTTCGCCCCCTCCTCCCTTTCCTCTCCACCCCATTCAGTTAAGATACATATAGGGTGTTCTAAAATTCATCTACTATTTCAATAATTTGTTAAAACTATTATTTTATTATTATTATTATTGAAATATATATGTATATATATATATATAGCATAGTCCTGCAATTTATTTATTATATATTATATTCAGTATATATATATATATATATATATATATATATATATATATATATATATATATACATACTTGCAATTTTAAGACAATCGATTTTTTATTTTATGAATATTTAGAAAATTGTTCGGATGACAATGAAAATTCAGGTCATCCTTATCACTCGAAGTTAATAAGCTAAAATACATTTACAAAATAGAGATTGATTTTATTTCTTTTTTCCAACTCTCGTTAGTTTTTTTGAACTAGTTGAAAAATTATATTCTATAAATATAATGTAATTTTACGTATACCGTTTACACGAGTAATTTTATTATTTATGACATCGTCAAGAAAGATGGTGCAAACAATTCATTACATAATGAAATTCAATATTTCATGCAAAAGAAGTTTAAGATTGAGTTAGGGATACCCTATAGATTATAGAGTTTCATACCTCGTCCCGTAACCCCTCTATACCTATACCCTACACAACATCGCATCCGTCGTGTCACGGATACATGAATGAAAATTGCATTCACTTCGCGCATGGCTTATTGAAGAATTTGAATCTATGGTATACTTCAACGCACTTCAACTGGCTCGCGAAAGTATGCCAACACTTATATTTGCACCTTTTAACGAGTGAAATCTATGTTATAGTGAACAGAATGATGTTTACTAAACAGTGTTTAATATAATTATATGTATAGGGTATAATTATATGTATAAAGGTATGTATGCACATATATGCGTAGTAAGAGAAAGGTCTCATAATTTTATCAGTAAAATTAGAAAATAATTCAACGACATATACAAAATTTATAGCGTATTTATTTCAAATACAGCCTACAAAAATATTTGAATAGATATATGTACATATATATTATTATTTACTATTGTTACTTATTACTTTATTTACATTAATAATACATGAATGTATTAATAATAAATTTTTGCTTAGGTCATCTTTGGCGGCAATAATACCTCCAAGTCGTATTATGTACTATGAATTAATTTTATTGAGATATTTACACCAATAAAATTTATCATTTTCTTTTTAGTAATACCTTTTTTCTTTATTTCTCAATTATTTAATCTCATACCAGACACTCTCAATAGGATTAATATTTAGGCTCTGAAATATGTAAGATGAGAGATATATTACAATTCCAGCAATATTCCCTAGACTAGTATTTTGCTGGAGATAAAAATGTAGTAACAAGCCTAATTCTTCTATATCTTGTTTAATATCTTGTTCTTTTAATATAGGTACAGATATACTTGTATTTTGCATTTAATATTCTATCAACAAATATCGACAAATTTTCTGTGCCACTAGTAATCGCATACAATTTTACTTCATCTGTATTTGTACAATTTTATTAGAGATAATAAAGGCAATTAATTATTTGTCATTCATTACTAATGATTATTTGTTTGGATAATAATTTTAAAAAATATGTTTTAAACGTATTTTTTATATAATAATAAATTTTATGATTTATCAAATAAATACATATGCACATATGTATGCATGAGAAAATGAAGAAAGGAGAAAAAGGAGAGGTTTATATACTATTTAGTTATGCCAATATTTTATATTTTAATATTCTATCTGAAACTCATGAATGTTATTAAATTTACTAATTTGCATTTTACATTTTGTACATACGTTATACTAGTAATGTCATTTAAATTAATAGATAAGGGGTAATATAATGATATATGTGTATAAATTTATTATATTTCTGATGCATTTAATTTCTAATTAATAAAAATATATAAATAAAAAATTATTATAAATAGAAAAATTGATAACTTCTATAATTTCACATACAGTCATATATTTAAAATCTAATACTAAATTTCTTACTTTTTGTTTATAGTTGCCGTGTCACAGTAGCTCTCAGACCACCCACTCTCGTATGAACGAGGAAAAGAACAAAAAATGTCTAATACAAATTTCTCGATACCGTTTCTCTCTTGTAATATCCAGCCTTACCAAAATACTTCAGAATGTTAATGAAATGGTGCCATCTATTGGGGGTCAAAAAATATTTCATAGTACAGATCAAGATCGGCAGTGTTATGAATCTATTACCATTATTTTGGATACCTTGGAAAAGTGTCTTGCAAATCAACCAAAAGATACAGCTAAATTTGATGAAGCTATGAATGTAAAGTTTTTGCTTAAAGAGATATGTCAATTTATAGGTAATTATGTTTCCAGTATTATTAACATAAATGTTTGTGTGCAGGTATTACTTATAATGAGATTTAAGAATGTAAATAACAATATTATTTTTAGATATACCAAACGATAATCCACAAAATGCTCACTTAAAAAATTTAGCTAGCAAGGTTTTGTTTGCACTAAGTTTAAATTTCTTTAATGCTGTATTTAACAGAATATCATCCAGACTTCAAGAATTGGCAAAATGTGGAGATGAAAATGCTGACTATAGTGATATTGAATTAATTCAGCATATTAACGTGGATGTATATAGGTTAACAAAACTTTTAAATGGTAGTTTATCATACTTGTTATTCATTTATTATGTACACTTGTATATATTATTGTATATATGAAATGTTTTTTATCAGATTATGTAGAATTTATTATATATATATTATTATTATTATATTATTATATATATATATAATCTGTCACTATTATTACAGAAGCGATCCAAAAATTTAAACAGCTTAAAAAGTCAGCTCATATAGTTCTTATGAATTCTTTGGAGAAAGCAATATGGAATTGGATGGATACTTATTCTTATGAATTTGCTGAACTTCAAAAAGAACCAAATGAAGATCTGGGAAAAGCATGTGAAGAACTATTTGACATTCTTGATACATTTGCAGACAATAAAAAAGGAAGAGCTGCAGCTGTCTGGCCTTTACAAATTATGCTTCTAATACTTTCACCAAAAGTTTTGGAGGAAATAGTTAATGCCGATTTTAGTACTCTCTGTTCATCAAGACATTCGAAGAAAAAGCAATTTATTGACAGTATTAAAAAAGGCCTAGGAATGCATGGTAGTTCTAGTAGGCAACTAGTAGAAGCTGCAGCAGTTACTTGTATCAAACTTTGTAAAGCATCAACTTACATTAACAATCTGGATTCAAATAATGTTATCTTCATACTTGTTCGGCATGTTATGAGTGATTTGATGGCTCTACTTTTTAATCCAGGGAAAGTATTTTCTCGTGGTCAAAGCTACGTTGCCCAAGACATCGATCTAATGATAGACTGTTTTGTTAGCTTCTTTCGCATTAAACCTCATAACAACGAAGTACTTAAAGTCTGCTTGAATCTGAATTATCCATCGACGTACCAGTTTGTCTTGGTTAGCTCATTATACAAGTAAGAAAAGAAATATGTTTGTTCATTCATAATTGAATATATCTATATGATCATATTTTGTTGCAAATACAAAATTATACATTACATGTTATAACCAAAAAATATGCTTCATGAAATTCAAGGGAATAATTTGTTAGCTAAAAATTTAATCATGTGATGATATATTTTTGTCTTATAATTGTAATGTTCTGAAAAAGAATTTTGTTATCATTATTTTAAATAAAATAAGTAATTTTTTTAATAATATTAATGTGGTATCAATAATTTTTATTTTAGAATCGTAACTCAACCAAGACTGCCATGGTGGCCTCAAATAGATCTTCTGTATTCTCGTAGTGCAGAGCTTAGAAATATGTTTATCGATATTTTAAATAAAGTCACACAGAGTTGCATATCACATACACCATTACGAATGATTCAAAGTTTAACACTTAAAGGTAAAGAACAAAATAAGTACAGAGACCGTGGAGAAGAAGTATCGAGTTATAGAAATTTACTTTTATGGATGGTGAAACTTATTCATGCTGATCCTATGTTATTGTTGAATGTAAATACTTTATATAAAAATCCCAATTTTAACTCACAGAACGATCCTTATACATATATCTATATATATGTGTTATTTATTTTACAGAATCAGGGAAAAGCTGGTCATGAAATTCAAAGTTCAACTTTAGAATTAATTAATGGTTTAGTTTCACTAGTTCATCAACCAACAATGTCAGACATTGCTTATGAAGCAATGGAAGCGTTATTGGTATTACATCATCCAGATAAAATAAAAGCATGGAATCCAGAAGCACCAATGAATACCTTTTGGGATGTTAGTTCACAAGTTCTGTTCTCAATTTCCCAAAAATTGATTCAGCACCAAATCGTTAATTATACTTGTATATTAAAATGGCTTAGAGAAATATTAATTTGTAGAAATGCTTTTCTGGCACAAAATAAGGATTATGCTAATGTGGGTAGCCAGATTGCTGTTTGTAAGCAAGCACATATTAAACTTGAGGTTTGTTTAGATTTACAATATATTACAGAACATTTTTCTTTTAATATTGTTATATTTGTTTTTTAATTTATTGTTTTTTATTTTTCAGGTTGTATTCTTCATGTATTTGTGGAGTATAAATATGGAAGCAGTTTTAGTATCAATGTCTTGTTTTGCATTGCTTTGCGAAGAAGCAGAAATTCGTTGTGGTAGTGATGAAGTAGCAGTAACTTGTTTACTTCCAAACTATCACTTATATCTTGAATTGGCACAAGCTTCTACTGTGTTAATCACTGGTGAGTTTAAATGTCCAAAATATTATTTCAATTTATCCTTCATATTAAATACCTTATTTTCCAAAGTTGAAGTAGAAATTCGAACCGAGAAATAAGTGTAAAATGACATTACAGTCTTAATTTTGTTTTATCATACTTGTATATAAAGGCAATATTTTTATTTTTTAAATTACTTTATAATATTTTATTTACTTCTACATGAATATATTTTATATAAAATCATAATACCACCGATATGTACTTCTACTAAAAACCTTTAAATAGAGAGATAACATAAGATAGCATCTTTTTCTAAACTAGTTTCGGTTCGGGTACCTACTAACAATGATTTTATTTGAATTCAAACATTCATTCATGAATTTTTGAATTCACTTTGTATTTTGATTAGTATAACCCTTATATGGCTGCAGTAGAGTATTAAAGACCTTGTTACCATAACAGCCAGCGGGGAAAGTAAGCTATGCTATCGTGATCATAATTATGGTAAGTGCAATTCAAAATATTATTCGCATACATGTATACAGGACTAAGATCGTTTTATTTTTCTTTACTATTCTAATTATTATATGCAATAGTAGAATAATTGTTTTGTGATTAACATTAATGCATTTCACAAGCATATTATATCTTTTTTAGGACGTGCTGCTTTACAAGAAAGAATTATGGTCTTATTGAGGAAAATAGAACACTGTGTAAATGGCATACAACCTGTATGTATATACATATAATATATATAATGGATATATACATATATACTGTATATATTATTATATTAACAATAGTAATATTTTAATTTAAGAATTATTTTTCAAAGAAAAATATGCAAGTTAGATTACTTTAAAGATAATATAACATGATGTAAATGTAACTTGTTATTATAAATAATTTTACAAAATTTATTTATTTAATGTTCCTTTAATGAGGAAAAAGATAATATACTCATAAAGTTTCCTTCTTCTTCTTAGGCTTGGGAAGAAACATTTAGAAATTGGGAAATAACTTCGCGGCAGTTAGTGACTTATCCCAAATCTAAAACAGAAGATAGTCAAATAGAATCATTTCATCGAAGTACGGGGAAGCGACGAGCATCACACCAAAATTCAGAACATGAATTAGAAGAACAAATTAATGAGTGGGCTAATATGACAGGATTTCTTTGTGCTTTGGGTGGAGTATGTTTACAGAAACGTTCTCCAAATAGATCATTGTCAGGAATGCCACCAAATCCAGAACCAAAAAGGAGTGCAAAACAACAAGAACCCATACCTTGTTTATCAAATCCAAGTCAGGAAGTGCAATATTGTACGCAATTTGTTTATAATTTATTACGCCTATTAATTTGTAACAATGAAAAATTTGGCAATCAAATTCAGAAACATGTAAAAGAATTGGTTGGGCATGAAATGAGTCCTGCACTATATCCAATTCTTTTTGATCAGATTAAAAGCATAGTTGAAAAATTTTTTAATCAGCAAGGGCAAGTTATAGTGATGGAAGGTAATACGCAATTCATTGAGCATATAATATTCATAATGAAAAATATCCTAGATTCTAAAACAGATCAACCTTCTGAATATCTTGGAATGACTAGTATAGAAGGAATGATGTTAGCAATTGTCAGATATGTTAGACATTTGGATATGACTAAACATTCTATTCTTATCAAAACAAAATTGTGTCTGCTGGTCGAAGCAATGATGAAAAGACGAGATGACTTAGCATTCCGACAGGAAATGAAATTTAGAAATAAGCTTGTCGAATATTTAACTGATTGGGTGATGGGTGCTACTCATCAAATTACTCCATCTACTAGTGGAGACTTGACTGTTTACACACGGTATAGATGACTTTTTTCTATGAAATATATTTATATTAAATAATATTTTCCTTTTTGCTTAATTTAATAAATGTTTAATTATATATTATCACATGTACGGTGAAGATTTTTATAAAATACCTATTATTATATTATTGAAACATATAGAAATGATCAAATAATTAATTAAGAATTAATATTAAAAAATTAGCTATGCATATATTTTCAGTGCATTTAATTTATTGTAAATGCAGTTTTATTGTTTATTAAAGAAATTAAATATTTGTATTTATATTAAGTATTTGGTATAATCTTATTATAATATTATATTAAGTCTCTGTCTAATATAATGAATTATACGTATATATCAAATATATTTGTTTTATTTGATTTTTTAGAGATTTAGATCAAGCATGCATGGAAGCGGTTGGAGCATTGCTACGAGGCCTACCTCTTCAACCCGAAGAATCCGATCACGGTGATTTAATGGAAGCAAAATCTCAGTTGTTTTTAAAATATTTTACTCTCTTCATGAATTTATTAAACGATTGCAACGAAGTAACTGGTGAAGAAAAAGAAATAGTGTCTCAACAACCATGTTTAAGTAGTGGCAAATTATCTACTTTACGTAACGCTACTATACAAGCAATGAGTAATCTTCTCAGCGCAAATATTGATAGTGGATTAATGCATTCTCTAAGTGAGCAAAATTATAATTTATTTATTCGTAACATTGATAATATTGATGTTATTGATATTTATTGATGGCTTAGTATATTGATATAACATTAAACATTATATTAAATTTTCTAGCGACTTTTGCAATTTTTTATAATTTTAAAATTTGTATATTTATAGGTTTGGGTTACAATCCAGATTTACAAACACGGGCAGCATTTATGGAAGTTCTCACCAAAATTCTTCAACAAGGAACGGAATTTGATACATTAGCAGAAACAGTATTAGCTGATAGGTTTGAGCAATTGGTTCAACTTGTTACAATGATTAGTGACAAAGGAGAATTACCTATCGCAATGGCCTTAGCTAATGTAGTAACAACGAATCAAATGGACGAATTAGCACGAGTTTTTGTGACATTGTTTGATGCTAAGCACTTGTTATCTTCTCTCTTATGGAATATGTTTTATCGCGAAGTTGAAGTTTCTGATTGTATGCAAACATTATTTCGTGGAAACAGTCTTGGAAGCAAAATTATGGCATTTTGTTTTAAAATTTATGGTGCCAGTTATTTACAAAATTTATTAGAACCTTTAATTACTCCTCTATTAGATGACCCCACCACGGGTTTTGAAGTTGATAGCGCCAGAATAGATGCTAATGAAGATATAGAAAAGAATGGTCGTAATTTGATTGCATTAACTCAAAGAGTATTTGATGCTATAGTATCATCAGCTGATCGGTAAGTTATTAGAAATTGTATAGTTAATATTAATATAAATCATTTCTTAAAGAAATTTAGCTATTAATTAACATTATATTAGTTTCATTGTAATTTCATAGGTTTCCGCCACAATTGCGGTCTATGTGTCATTGTTTATATCAGGTACTTAGCAAAAGATTTCCACAGTGTCCACAAAATAATATTGGAGCTGTTGGAACTGTAATATTTCTGCGATTTATTAATCCAGCTATTGTATCACCTCAAGAAATGGGTATTGTAAATAAGCCTGTACCTCCGCACATTAAGAGAGGTCTTATGTTAATGTCTAAAATTCTTCAAAATATCGCAAACCATGTAGAATTTAGCAAAGAACAACACATGTTACCATTTAATGACTTCTTACGTGCACATTTCGAAATTGGAAGAAGATTTTTCATACAGATAGCATCAGATTGTGAAACGGTCGATCAAGCTAATCATCCGATGTCGTTTGTATCGGATGCCAATGTTCTAGCATTACATAGATTGCTTTGGAATCATCAAGAGCGAATTGGCGATTATCTTAGTAGCAGCCGGGACCATAAAGCAGTAGGTAGAAGACCTTTTGATAAAATGGCTACATTATTGGCTTATCTTGGTCCTCCAGAACATAAACCAATAGATTCACAGTAAGTAACAATATTAAATACATTTCTTTTATTATACAAATCATTGTTACGAATGCTATTTATGCAATCTTCATATGTATATTTAAGTGTATTTATTTAATAGCTTACTTTTTTCATCGTCTTACGCTCGATGGTCAAACATTGATATGTCTTCAACTAATTTTGAGGAAATTATGGTAAAACATAATATGCATGAAAATGAAGAATTTAAAAGTATCAAGAATTTAAATATATTCTATCAAGCAGGAACTAGTAAACAAGGATATCCAGTGTTTTATTATATTGCTAGACGTTACAAGTATGTACCTTATAAATTTGTTAATATATATCTTACAGATTTGAGCATTAATTTGATTAATAAGGACTTTCTTTTATTAGACATTAAGAATTATTATTTCGTTAAATTATTACCTTATATATTATATTTTTTTATATAGTATTTATATATTATACAAAATCATATAAGGAGAAACTTGATGAAAAATGTTTGGTTGTATATGTATATTTAGATTTATAACTATGTACTAATATAATTTTGTTTGTATTTTTTTATAGAATTGGTGATACGAATGGTGATTTGCTAATATACCATGTTATTCTTACCCTAAAACCATTCTGCCATTCTCCATTTGAATTGGTTGTTGATTTCACTCACGCATGTTCAGACAATCGATTTAGAGCTGAATTTCTACAAAAATGGTTTTATGTATTGCCTAAAGTTGCCTATGAAAATATTCATGCCGCATATATTTATAATTGTAATAGCTGGGTGAGAGAATATATAAAGTTTCACGATAGGATTTTGGCACCGTTAAAAGGTAATAGAAAGGTAGTTTTCATAGACGGACCGGGTCGTTTAAATGATGTGATCGATGTCGATCAACAAAAATTGCCTGGAGCTACTTTATCTCTTGATGAAGATTTAAAGGTTTTTAGCAGCGTTTTAAAAATTTGTCATAGGGATACTAAGGTATCCGTAAAAGTTGGACCAACAGCGATACAAATTACCTCGGCGGAGAAATGCAAAGTATTGTCGCATTCCGTTCTCTTAAATGATGTTTATTATGCATCTGAAATAGAAGAAGTTTGTTTAGTAGATGACAATCAATTTACATTGACTATTTCAAATGAAACTGGTCCATTATCTCTTATTCATCAAGACTGTGATAGTATCGTACAGGCTATAATTCATATAAGAAATCGATGGGAATTATCACAGCCGGAATCTGTATCTATTCATCCAAAGATAAGACCTAAAGATGTACCTGGAACATTATTAAACATGGCGTTACTGAATCTTGGTAGCTCGGATCCAAATTTACGAACAGCAGCATATAATCAACTATGTGCTTTAACTGCAACATTTGATTTAAAAATAGAAGGACAACTCTTAGAAACATCTGGACTTTGCATACCATCAAATAATACTATATTTATTAAACATTTAAGTGAAACCTTGGCTGCAAATGATCCTCATCTTACACTGGAGTTTTTAGAGGAATGTATACAAGGTTTCAGATTATCAAGCATTGAGTTAAAACATCTTTGTTTAGAATATATGACTCCGTGGTTAAATAATCTTGTACGATTTTACAAGCCAAACGACGAAGGAGGGAAACGTCAGAAACAAGTTACAAAAATTTTAGAGAAATTAATTACATTAACTATTGAGGAAGTGGAAATGTATCCAAGTATACAAGCTAAAATATGGAGCACAATCGGAAGACTACCCGACTTAATAGATACAGTCTTGGATAATTTCATTCAACGTAGTGTCAGTTTTGGACTTGGTTCTCCTACAGTTGAAATTATGGCAGATACCGCCGTAGCTTTGGCTTCTGGAAATGTTCAATTAGTGGCAAAGAAAGTAATAGGAAGACTTTGTCGAGTTGTCGATAAAACTTGTACTTCTCCAACACCGTTATTAGAACGACATACAAGATGGAATGACATTGCTATTCTAGCGAGATATTTATTAATGTTATCTTTTAATAACTGCTTGGACGTAGGAAAACATCTACCATATTTGTTTCATACAGTGACATTTCTAGTTTGCTCCGGAAGTCTGAGTATGCGTGCTTCTACTCATGGTTTAGTCATTAATAGTATTCATTCGTTATGCACCTGTAGTTCACCTTCCTTTTCAGAAGATACTTATCGAATATTACGGATGAGTTTAGATGAATTTTCTCTCCCAAAATTTTATTTACTTTTTGGTATTAGCGAAGTGAAATCTGCTGCGGGTACAGCATTTAGATCTAGTTATAGACATTCGAATGAAAAATGGTTTAGCAACGAGCGTAGCGTTACAGGAACACACGATAAAGAAAGACTTTCACTAACCAGTTTAGAAATTATTACTGATGCTCTTCTTGAAATTATGGAAGCTTGTATGCGGGACATTCCACACTGTGATTGGTTAAAAACTTGGACTTCTTTAGCAAGGAATTTTGCTTTTTGCTTTAATCCCGCTCTTCAGCCCCGAGCTTTGATTGTTTTCGGATGTATTAGTAAAAGCATAACTGATCAAGATATGAAACAGTTACTAAGGATATTAGTAAAAGCACTCGAGAGTTTTAACGATATCACTTTGTTGGAAGCGATCATTATGTGCCTCACTCGATTACAACCCCTGCTTAGATCTGTAAGTTACGTATTAGTTTATTATTTATTATTAATTTATTATTAATTATTTATTAATTACGTATTAATTAATTAATTTGTTTATTGTTACGTATCAGTATATTTCAAGGAACATGATGTTAGTGCAAATTGTGCCTTTAATATATTGTTAAAATTAAATCTTATATTTATATTATACAAATTAACGTTTATTCTATTATTATAAAGTTCGGTAATAATTACTAATAAGTATTATTAACATAATGATTTCGTAACTTTACAACAGTAAAATTGTTGGAATTTTAATTAATCTAAAGTTAATTATTTATATTAATATCTAATCTATATATATATATTTATATTTAATAATATATATTATTATAATATATATTTATATATTTCTATATTTTCAAGGAATCTCCCATACATCGATATTTATTTTGGGTTGCAACATCAATTCTTCAATTAGATGAAGCTTCTTTATATGCCTGTGGTTTAGCACTCCTCGAGCAAAATTTACACACTTTGGATTCTCAAGGAACTTTTGATGACAAAGTAAAAATTTCTGTATTGTATTAGATAATCATATCATGTGTTCATCTTTATTATAAATTGCATAAATATTTCAGACCTTGAAGCAAGTTATGATGTCAACACGAGAACCTTTAGAATGGCACTTTAAACAATTAGATAATGCTGTGGGACTTTCGTTCAAATCAAATTTTCATTTTGCCTTGGTTGGTCATCTATTAAAAGGATACAGACATCCTACACCTACCACTGTTACAAGAACAGCCAGGGTATTGACTATGCTGTTAGGTATTGTTGCTAAACCATTTAGAAGAGACAAATTTGAAGTCACGCCAGAAAGTGTGGCATACTTGTCTGGTAAGTTTATGTAAAATTTTCTATTTATGAATTGAAATTACTAATTATTATATATTTATATCTAATTAGCGTTAGTATCTGTATCTGAGGAAGTGCGGAGTCGATGTCATATTAGACATGCTGTAACCAAAACTGTAGAATCTGGTAGCACAGATTACCTTGATATTTTGCTTCCACACAGTACAGTAAGTTATTCCTAGAATTTTTTCATATTAAAACCATATTCTAAATTTTAAATAGAAAGTTTTCAAGACATGCATTATTTATGTTCTAATGTCATTTAATTGCGCATTAATCGGAATTACTTTTACGAATACGTATTTGAACTTAATTCAAGTTTATATATTTCTCGTATAATGAAGTGATATCTTACTATTTAAAGATAATTGGAAAATTTGCTTTTCTAACCTTTTTTTGCTTATTATTAATGTTATATTGTCTACTGTTAGATCGTGTTTAAAAAATGACTTGAAAAAGAATTTACAAGAATTTTGTTAATTTGATGCTGTTATATATAGTTTGTTGTTAATTACAATTTTAAAGTTATTTTCACATCGTAATTTGTTTTGTCTGTTCTGTATACAAAGAAGTATATAGGGTGTCTAAGTTTTAAATGATCAAACTTCAGAGTTTATTTTATGAGTAGAAATAAGAAAAGAATATTATATAAAAAGGTTTTATAAAAAATTACACAAGGAATATAAAATCTAAAGCAATAGATGAATATTATCATGAAAGACAGATTCATTGGGGAGGATACATTGTTTGACCAGCGAGATCGTCAGATTTTACACTATCTATGGGGAACAACAAAAGTGTATCGCACAAGAATTGATACAAAATAAGAACCGATTCATGATGCGTTCAATGATCTGAAGCAAAATAAGCATCAAATTCGAAGAGTGATAAACTCAATCTCTCAAAGATATTCGAAACATAAAGACCTAACTGAATTGATTAGTTTTCATATTCCTTGTATAATATTTTTATAAAGCGTTTGCAGACTTATGTTTATATAATAATCTTTTCTTGTTTTTACTTATAGAAGAAACAGAAGAAGTCTGATCGTTTGAGACACTCCGTATACAAAATATCCTAATCTTTTTCATAAAATGGCATTAGCTTTTTCAAATGTCAAATAAATGTGAATATGTGTCGAACATTTAATATCAGAATATTAAAGAAGTGATTGTGATAAATTAAATATTATGTTGCAGGATACGTCTAATGCAACATCAAGTAATCCTACTAATCGCCGACAAAAATCATGGGATCTTCTTGATCAGTCCGCGCTCACTCAAGCTAGACAACAGAAACAATATACAACTCATCAGGTATGTTTTATTTGTTAAGTACGATTACATTTTACAAAACATGTAAAAATGATTTATAAAGGCATTATTTATTTTATAATGCATTATGTATTACAATATCCATGTTTTATTTAAAATTTGTTCAGGATAATGATAATCACATCCAAGAAAGTTTACTTTTCAGTAGTTAAAAATACACTAAGATGATGTATTAAAAATTTATAATTCATGTTGCGAATTATTCCAAAGTAAACAAAATAACAACAATATTAGTAATCTAAAAGTTAGTAGATACAAAATATTCATACATTATAAAATATAATCAAATTTAAGGTTTTAAATATTTTATAGGATATTTTAAAATTGTAAATTCAATTTTACATTAAGTAATATTGTTTGTTGTTTTATATTTTTGAATGAACCTGTGTTTACTCTTTCGATGTCTATGTTCGCATCTGCCTATGTCTACCTTATGTCTGCCTGGAAAACACATTGTAACTTGTCCCTTATACATATCACGCTCCATCAATTTGTCCAATAATGGCAATGTATATGTCATTAACAAGACTGGACGGATTTTATTTAAAACGCAGCGATCCTTTTCTGTACCAACTGCGAAAGAAGCAAAGTCGAATGAGGAAGTTGAACCAAAGGTATTATTTACTCATCATATATATAATCCTCATAAACATCTTTTCTTAAATTTATTAACATCTAAACAAATACGAATGTACATATGTATGATTTTGTAACATATGTACATATAACATATTCCCTATATAGTTGTAGCGATAAATAACTGAAAGAAATTCAAGACATTAATTGAATTTAAATAAGTTCAATGTGAAAAAATTCAACTTTCGTGTAACTTTCATTTATACGTGCATTGACATAAAACTGCATAAAGTAAGAATCCATACATATCATTTAATTTTGCCTTATGACATTTCTACTTCAATCGTTTTAAAAATATCTACAGCTTGATTCTTGTTATGTATACTAAAATCAAGGAAATGAACGTACAAAGTAAAATCAAAAGATACGTATATATGGTAAAATTTCTATAATTCATACAGAATCGAAGTGCCAGAGTAAGCGTGAGCAATGAAAATAATATATTGCTTGATCCAGAAGTACTGACAGATTTCTCAACTCAAACTTTGGTTCTAACCGTTCTGGTTACTTTAGTTAAAAATTCAACTGATGAAAACGAACAACGGATTCTTTATGAATATCTTGCGGAAGCCTCAGTGGTGTTTCCAAAAGTCTTCCCAGTAATGTAAGTTTTTATCTTTCAAAATTTTAAACAGATTATATATACATTGAAATCATCTACAGCAATTACATTAATAGTTGCTAAGTGTTACAGTAAGTTAGCGTGATTTTTATAATTTTAAAATAAAGATGCATTTAACTGTTTATTACGTTGTTTCTTGTAAATATTCAAAACATGAGGGCACATGACTTCAGAGGCCAATTCACTACTTACGTAAAGATAGGAATGAGGTTTACAGAAATAATATAAACTTGTTCCTGTGTTAATAAATAACATTAAGAAATTCAGAATGTGTATTGAAGGGATTTCAACGAAGTCGAACAATACCTGATAGTTTTGAATGGAAAAAGAGATCTATTACAGACATTTAGTAATTTGTATTTATGTCGAGAGAAATTAAAATGATTATTTAATAATTATTTATATATAATTATTAGATAATTATAATTAAATACTATGAAGATAAGTGAGTAATTGATACTAAAAATTATCTATAATTCTCAAATCTTCAAATCTTCAGCATCTGGAACAGACACTTGTACATGTGATATGCTATTCGCAATTATTTCACTTTGTTTAATGAATTTGTTTCTATCAAGAATCCAATGTAAGAATTCATTTAATATAATGTAAGAAACTAGGAATAAGAATGCAACAACCTTCATGCAATAGATTCTGTACCTAGAGTACAAATAAATTATTATTATTTATTATTATTAATTTGTTTTTACTTTTTTTCGTTTCACAGCTGTATCTTAGCCTTAGTTAAAATATAAAATAAGTATGAAAAACAGTAATATGATGAATTTGATTTGCGAGAAATGATATTTAAAATAACGCATATGCTTACTGGGACATTTAATGTTACAGAATTCCATAAACGCATGCTTAATATTTTTTAAATGAATTTAAATCTGTTTATAGTCACAATTTGCTTGATGCAAAAATCAACAATGTATTATCCTTTTGCCATGACCAAGGGATATTGAATTCTGTACAAGCAATTATACAAAATATGATAGCATGCGAGGATACAAGTCAACAACAGTTACATTACTTACAAAGCTATGGTTTTGGTGGATTATGGAGATTTGCAGGGCCATATACAAATGTAAGTACCCATCTAGGGTGAGACGGGGATAGTAGTGCAACCGAAAAGGGAGTAATTTTTCGTAAAGAAACAAGTAGAAAATGTAATATAAATTTTTTTGTCTGTAATACGCAGCAAGTGATAATGAGCACGATCTGTCAGCCGTGTCATGCCGTTACCGATTGTTGCTGTGCGAGCTAGCTTTTATGAACACAGATTGATAATATAGTACTTAACGAGATATAGTGACTTAAGTACTACAACAACTTCTTTATTTTTTTAATTTTTTACCCGAGATCACTCAATAATTCACGTTCTACGTAATCCTTTTGATTGTTGCATTAATAAGCTTACATTGATGTATGTTGTAGTCCAATTGTACAGCCGAAAGCGCTCAGTTATTTGTTAATTGCCTGGAAGCCATGGTGGAAACGTGTTTACCGATAGATGAAGTTGAAGCGTTAAATAGCAATGAAATCTCAAGTGAAAAATGTAAACGATCTGACAGTCATCAGTCAGAAGTCGCTCAAAAAAACAAATCTTTAAATCATGGAGGAGATCGGGCAAGTTCTCGCGCATTTTCGGAAAAAATGGACGAAACTTCTCGGAGTAGATCTTCTTTCATTCACATAGAGTAAGTAAACAATAACGATTGATTATTATTCGGGGCTGTCCCAAGTAAATATATCGAAAGATACATATATGTATATAGGTGCTACGGATAATGTTGAAACAGGTTGTAAAATATGAAAGGGGATATACATATACGTATAAATATACTTACATTTATTCTACCTTGCAATGACCTTGAAAAAAACACTATGAAGGTTAACTTCAGATTCAACTCAATGCCGGATTCTTATTGACTAAAATCCGCACACAGTGGCTTTGACGCCGCTGGAGAATCTTCGGGATTTCCAATAGGATACATAGTGCTTCCCCCGCGCCGTGCTTAGAGTTCATGGAAGGAGTTAATAGGACTCCGTCATTGTATTTTCAGTCTATAATGCTGTACTGTAAGATCCACATCACACGCTGCTTATTAGTTGTCAGTGGCAATTGAGAGGAATCAAATCTACAACATTCGGCCAGAAAGCCGGCACTCTACACTGTAAATATTACCTACTCATGTAATTTGCATAAGTTATTCTCGAAATAAGAATTTTCAAAATTGACATTATATATGTCCGATATTTACAATGGGAAGATTACTCGATCAGATTTTGTACTTACTTCATAGTTAGCCTAAAAAGAACCGATTTCTTGTGTGAATGTCCTTGATAAGTTTAATAGATAAATGTTGAAATGCCTAATCATTTGCTTGGAGAAGTTTATTTTCCTTTGAAAGAATTCTTTATAATCTGTAATATTGCTGGCGATAAATTTTTATTTGCTTACGTTTCATATCGTCGAGTATTGTTGGGAAATATTGTTCCTTCAATGTTGCTAATGCTAACAGCATGTTAGCTTCGAAAGTCGATATATCTTGAAAATGACTTGTGCAAAAGATATAAGTAATTACAAATTTTACAATTTACATTATAAGTAATTACTTACAAATGTTACACAAGTATTTTGATGTCAATTACAAGAACATGCAGAAGAAAATATAGATTCTAATTTTAATACTTGAAGTTAACTTTCACAAGGCTTATAAAGGTTATAATAAAGTCAATGAATGTCAGCATGATCCATTTCTCTTAATATCTATCTTACAGCTTTCATGTGGAATATTTGTTTATACGTTTCATCTTTTGAAACATTTACTTGGGGAAATATAATTTTATCATATAATACAGTTGTATATTGTTTTAAAAAAGCATCTTAATATAATACTTTTTAAGAAAATTTAAAATATTAATAAAGGTAGTAAATTTAGTCACAGTATAGATAGCAGAGGAGATGTTTCATTGGATTCTGTGGGTCAAGGAGAAAATTCGAGTAGTAGTAACAATTCACAACCTTAGCGATTAATATGTGAACCTAAGAAACAGTGGGGTAAACATGGGCGAAAAGGACAAGTTGGTCGGAAGTTGCAAAAACAATTGAGGTACGTTTAGTTTCGAAACTTGCATGAAAACCATAGTAGCGGTGCATGATGATGCCTTCATTTTATTAGTGAATAGAAAACAGCACTGCCTTAAGTAATAGCTATATTGAAATAATGCGTCTTTATAATACTAAGGTATACATATGTTTTCAATTTAGAAACGCAAATATTTTGTCTCCGTGTTATTGCTGCAACATGTCGAATCAGTTTAATCCAATGCCGTCCACTTCATGTTAATGTACCCACTGGAATGGAAACAATTAAGCGCAATCTGTTAGTCGATATACTACTTATTTTGTTATTAGCGACATATTTCGATGGTTTTGTATTATCTTTAAATTTATGTTTAATACAACGATTAATTGTTTCTATATTATAGTGATAACATAGAAAAAAGTTACAGAATGAGTCCATCATCGATTTTTAATACGCCAGAATTATGTTTTGTATAAATAACGATTTTTAAAGGTACAATTGTTTAAACTTTTGTAATTAGACAATTGTTGTAATTAATCAATATATATAATATTTCATAGTTTCATGGCGATAACTGAATATTCATGGTTATTTTCATTCCTTTACAACTAAATATTTTTATATCATCTCCCTATTTCTAAACAAATTTAATATAATCCCGTGTTACTAGAGTAAAATGATTATATAAATAGTTTATCAGAGGAGTTCAACTATATGAGTTCATTTCTTGGTAATATTTAGTGGAAGGAATGATATTATTTTCTGATAGGAATTATGTTCCACTTAGACTTGAGGTTAAGATAACAAAAGAAATAACGAGATTGTTGTTTTATGTTGCGGTAAAATGAAGCGGTAACTGAATGGAAAGAAAATGTATGTTTAATGAAAACATTATGTTATGGGCACCAGCAAGTCAAATTCTTGATGAAAGAATTCCATTGAAATTGCAATGAAGTAATAAAGGTACTCAAAACTTTTGTGTAAATAAATACAGAACTTTCGTGCACAAGAATATAAAGATATACGTGCATAAAGATATAATATCTCGAGAGGAATGTATTTATAAAAATAACTAAGAATGTTCCATGTTGTCACATTTACTACAAAGAAAAAATGCAGTTTGACTAGAATACGATTCTGGATCAGTGCAAAATCGTTCAAACAGTATGTCACAGTCATGTATGAAGAACTTATATTCTTTTCTACATAAATATATTTATTCTTTGAGTGTGATTGTATTTTGTTCGAAAAAAACAATAGGGTACATGTGCGTTTTGCGCGATTGCAATTGCAAAATTCGCGTATGTTTATGAATAGAATTTCGAGAGGGTCGGGAACTCATCTCTCGAATATCATAACACAATTACAACTCCTTGCACGTGGCCATTATTTATGAGGCATGTGCACATATTTTTATATTGTTAATGTTTAATGAATCTAAACAAGCTTTAATTCAGAATTTTTTCCTGTTAATATAATATTCAACGATATTTATTCACAATGGAATATTAATTGAAAATATTCAGATATTCAAAAGATATCGGAGGAAAGGTGGCAAGGAGTTGACAATACAAAGACGCTCTGGACCAGCATACGTCCGGTGCATCGGAGGCTCTTTTCGTCTCAGGATGCTCGAGCAACCGAACGATCGGTCATTTTTAGAGTTCCCAAAACGAAACACCAATGATTCTATTGTCTACCACTTATTAAAGTACAAAGCAAGACACGTTATTTTTTCCCGAAGCGCATAAAAGCATGTAGGAGAGACAATTTATTAGTAATTAGTGAAAAAAGAAAAAACAAACAGTGATCGGTAATGATATAAGTGTCGATTTTTCTGTCAAATATCAGTTACGAAAATATGAAAAATATATACATTTAATATACATACACATAATAGGTTGATCGCAGCAATAGAGTACCCGTAATGAATTCAATAATGCGTTTGTACATAGTATATAAATATATTTTATGCAGGATGTTTCGTAAGTTGTCGAACAATATCTAACGGTAAATTCAATGAAATTATTAATTATATTTTCATGTATTGTATAATTGAGCATGGTTTTATTTTAATATTCAATAATTTGTGCAAAGATTTAGTTTAGTTACAGGGCACGAATTTAAAAGTGCCGATTTTCTTTTAGTAATAGACGTAAAGCTTACGAAATACTCTATATATAGGGTATTTCATACGGTATACATATACATATACATGTGTACACGAAATTTGCAGAATACTAATTTAAATTAATAATAATAAGCTTGTTATGTTTTCATACGACTATTGATTATTAATTTTCTAGGAATCAGCAGATACAAAATTGTCCATGTAACGAATCTAAATAATTATAATACTGTCATTTTCTTGCATGTTGTACGCTAGATAATATTTTTATTTCGCTATAAATTTAGTGCAAAACATTTTTTAAAATGTAATCAAAATTGAAATGCAGTTCGTTAATTGCATTTGCTTTGTCTATCTCGTTTTATTTATACGTTAGAAAGAATCAACTTTCAAAAGTCGATATTAATGTCTATTACTGCCTGATACTGTCTTCTTTGTGATTTCACACCAAAGATATAAATGCCATTTTATATCAGAATTTAACTAATTTTTATGGTATTGAACACAAATATGTAAGGGAAAATACTAACAGTAAGAAAGCTAATGTATCTATTTTTTAAGTATCCTTAATTAAAAATTAACATTCAATAGTCTATCGAAAACAGTAATGATTGGTTTATTCATTAAAACACGAATGTCACACGCTAAATATATCATATCTTATGAAATACTCTGTACATACAACACATAAATACACTATATAAATATTTGTATAGCACGTGCATATTTTAGAAATTTATAATTTTATGAAAACGAAATTGTTTCAAAATTGTCGAATAAGAGAATATATGTTATTATTAGGAAATACGTTCTATAGATTATTCGTATGTTTACGTCGAATGTTAATGTAAGATATACAATCTTCTAAATGCTTGTACTTAGATATTTTTGGCGCATCTCGAACGAACTGCGCTACGAACAAAGCATTGTTAATCTAGTTAAATGTTATATCTACTTAGTTCGTGCAGTACTCGTGACTATAAAACGAGAGATTCCTTGAACAGAAATAAAATAATTCTTAATGGTTTCACATTTCCAACATTGGAATTATCGAATTCCTTGTCAAAGTTGAGTAAATAATAAACCAATCGATGTTAAAAGAGTATAATTTACAACAGATATTCTAGACAAATATACTATCTTAATGTTTCCGAATAATTTTTTTCTCCTTCAATTCACTTCCACTGTCCTATATATTTATTGATACAATAATATCGTATGCTATATAGACTTAAATATATTATATTAATTTAATAATCTAAACATTTAAACATGTTAAGATCATTCTTTCTCAATATGCCTTTAAATTTATCGCCTTTAAAGTGTATTTCCTTTTGATGAATACGAGCCACGAAGTTCCATATTTTATAGCTCCGTTTATTTAACTAAAAAGTTTAATTAGTGTTCTATTAAATAAACGTCTGATGTTTAAATTCATTCATCTGAACGTGAGCTACTATTATATGAACAAGTCGTAAATAGTAGGGAGGATTAGTAAGCTCATATTATATGAAAAAAAGAGAAAAGAGATGGAATTTTACGGTATATGTATGTAACTCCAACGCGAAAATTGGTAAAGTTAAAAGCAAAGACAAGGTGCTATGATCATCAATAAATAACAGAATAAACGTCACATTAAAATACTTTTCCGTTCCCAACAATTTAGAGGTTTGTATGTGGCTATGAAATCTCTTTTTCTCTCTCACTCTCTCTATCTATCTATTTATCCATTTATCTATCTATCTATCTGTCACGAATTACTATTCTAGACGAGATAAAGAATTCTAACATAAAGAATTCTATAGTACGTGTCAGATTGAATTAACAATTAATTCAAACAGTAATTTTGAACAAGAGCTACTATTTTTTTAACTTTTTAATGTTGACTACTGTGATACAATTATGTAGCAAGCAGTATGAGTTAATTGGCTACGATTGTGAACTTATTAATCTCTTGATATGACTATCATTAATTCCTGAAATTTAATGGATTGGATTTTTGTGATAGAGTGCAATGAAGTAATTTTTTGAAGTATTGTAGAAATATAAAATTCTATACTTCGTTATGATTATAGGATATCCTAATCGATACATATTTTATCCTGTAATTTCATAGAAAACTTTTAGTTTTACATAATTTAACTAGTAACATTGACTAAGAATAAAGTACGATACTGAGTCGATAACATCGCATGTGACACGAAAATGATAAGGGGTTCAGATGATTCTAAAAACGTGGAACTAGAAAAAGCATTACGTGTTGCATGTCACGTCCAATTTGTACCTGGTCTGTGATGGCACCACAAACTTCTATAAGATGTTATCATAGATATAGGAATATTACACATATATGTAGTGTATTATATACCACACATATGTACGGTGCGTACGAAGATGACTAACGTAAGGAATACTAATCCGATTGGTTATTTCGGGTAGACTGAACACAATTATAAAGATAAGCACGCGCATTAGTCGAAAGTGTCAGATATTACAAACAAGACAACACAGCAACGCCTGACGGTGAGCGATACACAACAGTACTTCTCTTGCCTGTACCGTTTCGCTAGTTATGTCTCCAGCAACGCACAGTACATAGGCCTATCCTGCTCTATATGTACTGTACATTGTATACATCTACCTCGCCTGTGGTGATGATAACCTATTTTGTACATACATATATCATTTGTGATAAAATCATGACTTTAGTCTCCAGTTTTAAATTTTAATGGCTGATTTTGACATACATTTGTAGCATACATATGTATGTACTGTAATATACATATGTATATGTAATTGAGTAGTAGCATACATTATTATCGAAATCATAGTTCATTCATTGTGATATGCAGTTATGTCTCGAGTAATACTTATTGCATCAAATAATCGTAAGTTTATTGATAATATTTGTTTGATATATAATATATAATACACGACAAGTGACTGTTGGATTACTCGCACAAATCTTCATTTTATCAACCGCAATTTATTGTAAATTATCATATATTATACATTATTTATTATATATTAATTTCAAAATTTTTTATTGTTATTATTATAACATTTCTTACATCACTAACAAAGCATATTGTGAGTTTTAATTTATATTAAATAAAGAATAAAGATAATCAACAAATATTCTTCTTAATTAATGTCCGTTATCAAATAAATAAAACGTTTTTACATTATTAGATATTGCAAAACATATAAAAACTTGTTTTATTTTGTAATTACGATTTATACATAGAAAATATACATATGCACATATATTACTTTTGTGATATACATATAGCTTTATATAGTTTTATTTCATACACCAATTACATATATCTCATATTTTAATATATGTATATAATATATTAATAATATACATAGAGACACAAGTGAAAATATGTTATGCTAGACAATTACTCTGTTAGAGAAATCTGTTTAGACTTTCACTGTTAGGTTAAGTTTGATTGTTTGTTGATACTGTTGATTTGCACTGATCTATACAAGACTATACTTGTTAAATTACACGTAGTAAGGGAAGTAGTGCGCAAGTGTGTTACATTTTTATTGGTCTTTATAAATATTTAACATGTACCTACATATAATAAGAATAAAAAAATATAAAATATAAAGGTGATTATCATTTGTGAACTTCCTATAATAAAATTAAGATACTATAAAATATTAAGATATTAATCGTAAAAAAGCTGTACCAAATATTACTAATGTCTTATTTTTATCATACTTCTTGGTAGAACAGAGATTTCGATGGATGTTTCAAAGAGCTTATTCACAAGAAAAGTTTCGAAGAATTACAACTCACTACACTATTGTACCCAGAGAATCAGATCCAAGATGGAAAGGTATAATTTATAAATATGAAATTGAATATGAAAAAACAATACTTTTTATTAATAATATATATAATATATATAATAATATATATATTATTGCATGATAATTCAAGTATCAAATATCATTTGCAGGTGTAAATATGGAAAGATATGTAGATGAAACAGATATTTTAATTGTGGGAGGTGGACCAGCTGGATTATCTGCTGCAATTCAAGCACGTAAATTAGCAGGAAAGCATGGAAGAGAATTGAAAGTTACACTTGTTGAAAAGGCTTCTACTATTGGTGGCCATATTCTCAGCGGAGCTTGTATAGATCCAATAGCATTAAATGAATTATTTCCAAATTGGAAGGAATTAAGAGCACCACTAAATACCCCTGTTATAGAAGATAAATTTGCATTTCTCACTGAGAAAGGCAGATTACCAATACCTATCTTAAAAGGAATGCCAATGTACAATCATGGAAACTACATTGTTAGGTAATAAACTATAATATGATAAAGTTAGTCATGTTAGTATCTTAAGTATTCTTCACTTAATTTTTTGTTTTAGATTAGGTCATGTTGTAGCCTGGCTTGGTGAGCAAGCCGAAGCTGCAGGTGTAGAATTATATCCTGGTTATGCAGCTGCAGAAGTACTTTATCATGAAGATGGATCCGTTAAAGGAATAGCTACAAATGATGTTGGTATTGATAAAGATGGTTCACCAAAGGATATTTTTGAACGTGGAATGGAATTGCATGCAAAATGTACAATTTTTGCAGAGGGTTGTCATGGTCATCTTACGAAACAGATTTCAAAGAAATTAAATCTTAGGAAAGATTGCGAACCACAGACCTACGGTATAGGATTAAAAGAAGTAATTATCATTAAACATAAATATTAATGCATTTTAATATAATTTCAAAACTGTAAGATAGATATCAATGTTATTAGATTTGGGAAATTGATCCAAAAAAACATACGCCTGGTACTGTCGAACACACTGTTGGTTGGCCATTGAAAAAAGACACTTATGGTGGTTCGTTCTTATATCATCTTAATGAAGATACACCTCTGGTTACTATTGGTTTCGTTGTTGGTTTGGATTATTCTAATCCTTATTTACATCCATTTAAGGAATTTCAAAGATTTAAGCAACACCCAAGCATTAGACCAATACTTGAAGGTGGGAAAAGGTAAGATACTCGTACGAATAAGTTAATATTTATATTTATAGGAAGATTCATTTTAAATTTTATATTTTGTGTTAGAATTGCGTATGGTGCAAGAGCCTTAGTAGAAGGAGGTTTTCAATCTATTCCTAAACTTCAATTCCCTGGTGGTTGTCTTATTGGTTGCACAGCAGGATTTCTTAATGTACCTAAAATTAAAGGAACACATAATGCTATGAAGAGTGGAATGCTAGCAGCAGAAAGTGCAATTGAAGCTATAATTAGTGCAGAAAATAATCCTTCGCCAACAAAAGGTTTAGAACCGAAATCTTATACTGATAAAATACAAAACAGTTGGATTTATAAAGAGCTGAAAGCTATAAGGAATATAAGACCCAGTTTTCATACTCGATTTGGTATTTATGGGGGTCTGTTATATTCTGCATTTTCAATGTTGATTGGAGGAAGAGAGCCGTGGACTTTGTCTCATGGAGGTAAAGTAATGTATAACAAAAGTAAATAAGAAGGTAGTAAATATTGACAAAAAATAGAAAATATTATTATTAATTTTTTTTCTAGGTCCGGATTATAAAAGCTTGAAATCAGCATCGGAATGTACACCGATAGAATATCCACAGCCGGATAATGAAATATCTTTTGATTTACTATCTTCAGTGGCACTTACTGGTACAAATCATGAAGCCGATCAGCCACCACATCTTACTTTGCTTGATGATACTCTACCAGTAAAAAGAAATTTAACGACATTTGCCGGGCCAGAAGGTCGATTTTGTCCTGCTGGTAAGTATATATTTATAAACACATTTAATATCATTGTTATATTATATATTTATTTTTTAAAATAATGAAATAGGTACTTCTATTGAGAATTATAGATAATTCTTCAATACATTTTTCACTATAAGGAGACCATGCTTGATAAATTTTGTGATTATAAATTTATTAACTTATATTGACCATCGAATATTAAACTGTGATATATTGTAGATATTCTATCAGTGGAGTAAATCGCTAATATCTTATTAATAATAAATAGCTTATAAATTAAATATACGCAGTAATATATAATATATTGTATAGTATACAATACAATCTATACAACAAATATTTGCAAAACAAAATATACGAAGAAAGATAATAAAAGAGCTTTAATTGTTATTATTTATACATTTTAGGTGTTTATGAATTTGTACCATTGGAATCTGGAGAAGGAGAGAGGTTGCAAATTAATGCTCAGAACTGCATTCACTGTAAAACCTGCGATATTAAGGACCCGAGTCAGAACATTAACTGGGTTGTACCAGAAGGTGGGGGTGGCCCAGCTTATAATGGGATGTAGAAAAATCGTATTTTTATATATAAATAATGATTTGTTAAAATACGTTGTGACATAACACAGACAGATAATATTTTTGTACATATATTTAAATGTGTTTATAACTTACCATAAACGCACAATAATGAAATAAAAAATTTACAAAAACCGTATTTATTTATTTATTTATTTATTTATTTATTTATTTATAATATTTTTATTTATTTATAACAGTAATGTAAAATATATGTGAAAAGCAAAAAGATACTATTTAGTATAGTAGATTGACTATATATTTTATATAGATAATCTGAAGATACAAGTTTTATAAAGAAAAGAATAAGTAGTGTGCAGATCTGGAAAGTTGGCATTTGAGAGGGAACCCAGAAAATACACACGGAAACCAAAAATCCAAAGCATACTGTTATAAACACACTTGGAAATCAGAAGTCCAAAATCTAATCCATGAAAACTATTCGAACTATTTCGTTACCAGATGCGAAAATTCTAATCTTCACCCTTGTAAAGGCACGTGGGGTCTGAGAAATCTAAACGCAACCCAATTGCAACGTAAACGCAATTATTCCAGATGGTTTTGAAATTTGAGCTCTCAGGTGAACTATGGTGAGTTTGATATGTATTGTTGGATGTGTAGACACGATGAAACAGCTGTAACCTCGCTAGAAGCTCGTGAGCGCTGAGAGATTTCAACGTAACCTAATTGTAGCCTAAACTTCAGACGTGTTTTGGCGAGTTTGGCATGGATTTGTGGGATTCTAGATGTGGTGCATTTGGCATGTATTGTTGGCTGTCAAGACGCGAAGAATACAGCAATAAGTTCGATAGAACTCCGAAGACAATTCAACGGTAATCTAAGCGTGACTACAGCAGTTGCATTTTAAGCCGTTCCTTGTATATTTTTGGGGTTTTATATGAATTGTGGTAAGTTAAAAATATATTTTTGAGTGCTTCACAGATGCGAAAAATCCAGCTATAAGTACGGTAACAGCTCGTGGGAGCTTGCACATCCAAACGTAACCCATTTGTAATCTAACCGTGAACACTCCAGTCCCATTTTGACATGTTTGGTATGCAGGTTTGAGATATTCCTTTTGGTTTGAGATATTTTGATAAATGATGCCAATTTTACTCTATTTTAAATACCAAACGCAGCGTACGTTAGGCTCGTCACGTTAATACACGCAGGACACTGCAAAATGCGATCATTAGAAAAATTTCATTGAAATGCGAGGTAGAACGTGTCGTAGATACGAGGTGAACTGGTCGTAGATATCCTGACAAAATGGACGCTAGTTTTATTCTGTTTTCAGTGGAAAAAGCATGGCACGTCAGCCTCTTCACATATATGGAAAACTCTGTAAAACTCAATCTTTTGGAATATTTCATCGAAATATGCGGTATAAGGTATTTTCGCACTGGTTTGAGATATTTTGACAAATGAACGCTAGTGTCACGTCTCTCGCTTGACACGAGCAGTAACTTGAGACAGGATAAGAATACGTCGTAACTCGCGAATAATGCGAGCCACAACCTTGGACATAATGGAATTAGATAAAGAAATTTAGAGGAATAAAAGTACAACACGTTCGAATACTTTTAATACCTCAACAAATCAGCAATAAACAAACAAATATATAAATGCACAAATATATACACTCATGCTACAAGATAAAATTAAAATCTAAACTATGAATATTAAAATTATGGTAAGGGACATTAGGGAAATTCTCAAAGGGATACATTTGACAAAATATGTTCATACACCATGACCGTACGATGAGCGAAACTCCTCCTTGCCCGGAAAAGTGATGGCGCACGTGGGCATTTAAAATTTCTGCAGGGATCTTCGAAGGTAATCGAACTTTGCCACAATGGTCAGTAATAAGAAATTCAACGGAGGACGGACATGGCGGGAGCTCTGTAGTATCCTCGTCGGATAACGTTAGATGTACGAGAAGGGAACTATCGGATCGTGGTATTGATGGAAGATTCAGAGCGTTGAGCCAGGTGGAAAGCAACTCCTTGAGTATACACGGTCTTCGCTTTTGCTCATGGTACCTTGCCCCCCAGGGTCCCGAGCGTCCTCGGGCCATTCTTGTTCAATCTTTTTCTATTCTTTCTGGGTTTCTTACACTAAAATAATACATACACAAGGTAATGAATGACAACTAAATCTTAACCAGCAATATAAATTAAAACTTCAATAAAATCTACATATTCGCATGACTGGATTAGAAACCAAAAACGTCAATTTTTCCACGTTCACGATCAGAGAAACTTGTAACGCGTGGACACCGAATAATAATAATAAACGGTCAATTATACGAATAATAGTAAAAACATGTCAATGTAATGTATTCATCTACAACTGGAGTTAAAAGCAATAAGTAACGATCATGTGGATAAATTGATCGAAGCCCACGAAACGTGCATGCTACGTAACATGTCACTTGGAATAGGAAGATAATGAAGCAACAAGTACGTAAAACTAATTGCAACTCATGAAATATCCGCGTCATAACCACTCAATTACGTAACATTACACACTCTGAATAAATAGGAGTAATAGAGCAACAAGCATGTAAAAGATCAATCAGAACTCAAGAAATGTGCGCGCCGAGATCAATCAACTACAAAACATGTCACTCTGGATGGAGGAGAAACAACAAAGTAATAAGCGTGCGGGAAACTAACCGAAGCTCGCGAAAAGTGTGCGACGAGATTAGTAAACCCTTACAACATGCTACTTTGTATAAGGAAGGCATGATAAAGTAACAAATTTGAAAAGACCAATTAAAGCTCACGAAGTGTGAGCGCCGAAACCAATAAATTCCACAATATGTCACCATGAGGGAAAAAATAATAAATCGACAAATAAACGAAAATAGCGCTCTCACGCAGACCACGTATCGTTAGCAGAGATAAGCAACTGCACCGTGGCAAAGGATCAAGAATCACCGTCAGCAGAGATAACCACGTGGCTTATCATCAGCAAAACACAAAATTGCAACGCTCGTGAGAAGACTGTGTTAGCAGTGAAGAAACCGTAATACTCTTGGGAAGGACAGCAGCGGAAACAAAAACTGCAGCGTCCGCTGAGAAAATTACGTGCCGAAATTCTACTTTTACATGGGAATAAACCATCACGTAACAACTATCCCATGGTAGTGTCATGTCCCGCGCCCCGCACGATCCATAACGCGGAGGTCTGATCAGGAATAGCCCGTGATTTATTTTGGTAGACAATAACTGGTAATTTCGATCAAGGGAATTATAATGTTTATTTGAAACCATGTTTACAACATTTGAAGTAGAAGGCAGTTAAAGCCTATGCTTTAGTAGCTATGTTTAGCTACCTATTCGATGATCTCGTGTCCTTAGACACACTCTATCATAGTTTTCCTCTGCAGCATCATTGTGATAGAAAGGACATTCTTTTTTGCACTATCGGATCAACGAGTTATTTAGCATCTTGGCAATCGAGTTCATACTTCACGCTTTGGCAGACAGTTCGACTTAGACTTCGGAATAAGGTACACTTGTTATCCCGTTGATCGCGGATTCGTTATCGAACCTAAGACCATTGTCGTTAATGTCTAATCACCGTGGTTACTTATCAATGCCGTAATATCCGTACTTGTATCAAAGGACATTATCCCTATCACAACATTGATGGCTAACTCAAGCGAAGACTCGTTACACGCCCCTACCCTTAATCCTAATGCGAATCCGACATATATATATATATATATATATATATATATATATATATATTCCGTATGTAAAAAATTTCCGTATGTAATTCTCCAAGTTTGTTTTTAAGCACCTGATTTGTTAATAGGTTTATTTAGTGGTACATATTTTATCAGTTTTTTATTTCTTGTATTTCTTAATTAATCAAAGTGTGTCTTCCTGTTGTTCCATTTATTTTCCCTCACTAATATGTCGTATATAATCATCCATATTTCTTGATTTATTAGGTCCGTTCGCGGCTTGGTCGGTTTATTAGTCGGCTAATTAATTATTTTCTTAGTCTATTGATCGATCTTATTTAATAGTATTTTATATTCGTATGCTTTTATATTTTGTTAGTCCTTATTAAAGTGTTTTATTATCGTTATACCGAACGTTCTTTTAGTATGTTCGGATCCCGACTCGCGTCATTACCATGATGTAGTTTTTTGTTTTAGTTACGGCACACGCGGAGCCCGGGACGTGACGCCATATCACGTAATGCTATATAACGTAGTACTATAATAACGTTTGCAATATATGGAAGTACTGTATAATATTATACCATATATGATAATGCTGTATATGGTAATACTATATTACGTTAGGCTATTCGACGTAATTTTGTATAACGTAACTCTACATAACGTATTGTTTTATATTCTTATACTATATAACGTAATAATACTGTGTAACGTTACACTATATAACGTAAAACTATATGACGTTATAAAATACATGGTACGTTTCGTATGTTCGGATCGCGACTCGCGTCATTCGAATGTTGCAGTTTTCTGCTTTAGTTAAGGCACGCGCGGAGCGCGAAACGTGACAACTTTATATATTATTACAATATAAAGTATTACTTTATGCAGTATTACGTTAAATAGTTTTACGTTATATAGTATTACGCTGTACGGTATTACGTTATATAGTATAACTTGATATAAAATTACCATATATAGTATAACGCTATATAGTATTACGTTATACGGTATAACGTTATATAGTATAACTATATATATTATTACCATATATAGTATAACATTAAATAGTATTACGTTGTATAGATTGACGTTATAGAGTACTACGTTATATAGTATAACGTTATGTATTATTACTATACATAGTATAGAGATATATAGTTTTACGTTGTACGGTATAACATTTCCTAGCAAATACAGTAAACAACAGCGGATTAGCGCAATGTCATATCTGGTCCTTGTCAATTTCATCGTTATGCATATTAAGGCTTAAATATTCAAATCAATACATCTCCGGTTCTATTAAATACATGTCGACAAATCCATGCGCGTAGTACTCTACATTTCCTGCCAAATACAGCGCACTACATCCGATTTCCTCTATGTCAAGTTTGGACCCTGTCAAATCCGGCGTATTTGTAGTTATGCATATTCAGTCCGAAATGTTCAAATCACCGTATCTCCGTTTCTATGACACGTATGTCGACAATTCGATGCGCGTTGTACTCCACATTTCCTGCCAAATACGGCGCACAACAGCCGATTAGCGCTACATAGAGTCTGGTTCCTGTCCAATCCGGCGTGTTTCTAGTTGTGTATATTCATTCCGAAATATTCAAATTACCGTATCTCCGTTTCAATGACACATATGTCTTCAACTAGATGAGCGTTATACTCCACACTTGCTGCCAAATACTGCGCGCAACAGCTGATTAGAACAATATCAACTCTGGTTTCTGTCGAAGCCAGCATATTTGTAGTTATGCATATTGCTTCCGAAATATTCAAATTGGCGCATCTCCGTTTTTATTGATCATATGTCGACATATCGATGCGCGTTGTACTCCCCATTTGCTGAAAAATACACCGCACAACATCCGATTTCCGCTATGTCAACTCTGGAACCTGTCAAATTCAGCGTATTTGTAGTTATGCATACTCAGTCCTATACATTCAAGCCAACGTATCTCCGTTCCTATTACACATCTGTGTACCATTCGATGCGCGTTGTACTACATATTTCCTGTCAAAAGCAGCGCGCAACAGCTGAATAACACAATGTCAGCTCTGGTCCCGCTCAAACCCAGCGTATTTGTAGTTGTGCATATTGATTCAGAAATATTCAAATTAGCGTATCTCTGTTTCTAATACACACATGTTGACAACTCGATGCGCGTTGTTCTCCATATTGCCTGACAAAAGCAGATCGCAATATCTGATAAGCACAGTGTCAACTCTGGTCCCTGTCATATCGAGCGGATCTTCAGTTATGCATATTAAGGGTTTAATATTCAAATTAGCATATCTCCGTTACTATGACACATATGTCTACAACTAGATGAGCGTTGTACTCCACATTTGCTGCCGAATACAGCGCACAACAGCTGAATAGAGCTATGTCAACTCTGGTCCCGGACAACTCCTGCATATTTGTTGTTATGCATATTGATTCCGAAATATTCAAATTGGCGTATCTCCGTTTCTATGACACATATGTCCACAACCAGATGAGCGTTGTACTCTACATTTGCTGCCAAATACACAGCATAAGAACAGATTTCCGCTATGTCAACTTTGGTCCCTGTCAAATCCGGCGTATCTTCAGTTATGCATATTAAGAGTTTAATATTCAAATTATCGTATCTGCGTTCCTGTTACACATATGTCGGCTATTCGATGGGCATTATACTCCACATTTGTGGCCAAATACAGTGCACAAAAGCTGATTAGCACAATGTCAACTCTGGTCCCTTTCAAATGCAACCTATCTACAGTTATGTATATTAAGGGTTTAATATTCAATGCAACGTATCTCCGTTTCTGTGTCACATCTGTCGACAATTCAAATTGCGTTGTACTCCACATTTGCTGCCAAATACTGCGCACAACAACCGATTTCCGCTATCTGATCTCTGGTCTCTGTCATGCATTTTTGACACTGTCAAATCAACCGTATCTTCAGTTATCCATATTAAGGCTTGAATATTCAAATCAACATATCTCCCTTTATATTACACTTATGTCTACCATTCGAAGCACGTTGTACTCCACATTTCCTACCAAGATCAGTTATATAGTATTATATTATATTATATTATTCTAGGTATATAGTATTGTGTTGAATAGTATAATGTTATATAGTACTACGTTGTATACTATAACGTTATATTGCATTACCATATATAGTATAACCTTATATAGTGTAACGTTATATAGTATTACTACATATAGTATAACGTTATATAGTATAACGACAAATAGTATTACCATATAGAGTATAACGTTATATAGTATTACGTTGTATAGTATAACGTTATATAGTATTACATTATATAGTATAACGTTATATAGTATAACGTAGTATAGCATAGCCTTACATAATATTACGTTGTATAGCATAACGTTATTTAGTATTACGTTATTTAGTATAAAGTTATACTGTATAACGTTATATATTATTACGTTGTACAGTATTACGTTATGTAGTCTAATGTTATATATTCGTAACGATATATAGCATTACCATATAGAGTATAACGTTATATAGTATTACGTTGTATAGTAATATGTACTACATAGTATTACATTATACAGTAATACGACATGTAGTATAACCTTATAAAGTATAACGTTATATAATATTACGTTATATTGAATTACGTTATATAATATAACGTTCTATATTAATACCACATATGGTATAACGTTATATAGTATTACGTTTTATAGTAATACGTTGTATAGTATTTCGTTAGAATCTATTACTTTATATAGTATTACGGTATATAGTGTTTCGTTCAATAGTATTACGTTATACAGTATTACGTTAGAATGTTTTAATTTATATAGTATAACGTTATATAGTATTACGTTTTATAGGGTTATGTTATATAGTGTTTCAATCAATAGTATTAAGTTATACAGTATTACGTTAGAATCTTTTAATTTATATAGAATAATGTTATATAGTATTACGTTTTATAGTAATACGTTGTATTGTATTTCGTTAGAATCTGTTACTTTATATAGTATTACGTTATATAGAATTGCGTTATTTAGTTTTACGTTATGTTGTTTTACGTTATATAGTTTTACTTTATGTAGTGTTTTGTTCAATAGTATTACGTTATAGAGTATTACGTTATAATGATTTAATTTATATACTATAACGTTATATAGTGTTACGTTTTATAGTAATACGTTGTGTAGTATTTCGTTAGAATGTATTACTTTATATATTATTACATTATATAGAATTACGTAATATAGAATCGCGATATATAGTTTTACGTTACGTAGTATTATGTTTTGTTGTTTTACGTTATATAGTTTTAGGTTATGTAGCCTTGTTTCGGAGAAGAATCGATTATGAACTGCGTACGGCGTTTAAAATTGGTGAGCGTAGCAGCTTTTAAGTGTCACAATATCTCAAACAGAAACGAAATAACAGATAGTTTTCGCTAAAATCGTTAAAAGATTGCGTTTTGCGCGTTTCTGGCGTTGTTTCGACTACGAATCATGTATGAACTACATAATTAGAGTAAAACGGTGAAAAAAAGCAGCTTTTAAACGTCGAAATATCTGAAAGAAGCACGAAATAACAAATAGTCCTCCTTGTAATCGTTAAAAAATTGCGTTTTGCGTGTTTCAGGCATTGTTTCGACTACGAATTGTGTATGAACTACGTACGGCGTGTAAAATTGAGAGAAAAACAGAGTTTAAGCTTTAAAATATCTCAAACAGGAACGCAGTGACAGATATTTCTCGCTAAAATCCATAACAGTTTGCGTTTTGCGCGTTTCTGGCATTGTTTCGACTACGAATAATGCATGAACTATGTACGGCGTGTAAAATTGAGTGAAACACAGCGTTTAATCGTCGAAATATCTCATAGAATAAAGAAATAACAGATATTTCTCGCTAAAATCGATAAAAGTTTGCCATTTGCACATTTCTTGCATTGTTCTGAATACGAATAATGCATGAACTATGTACGGCGTGTAGAATTGAGGGAAAAACAGCGTTTAAACTTTAAAATATCTCAAACTGGAACGAAATAACAGATAGTTCTCGTTAAAACCGATAAAAGTTTGCGATTTGCACGTTTCTGGCATTGTTTCGACTACGAATAATGCATGAAATACATACGGAGCATAGAATTGAGAGAAAAACAGCGCTTCATCGTCGAAATATCTCAAAGAATAAAGAAATAACAGATATTTCTCGTTAAAATCAACAAAAGTTTGCGTTTTGCGCGTTTCTGGCATTGTTTCGACTACGAATTATATATGAACTACTTACGGCGCATAGAATTGAGAGAAAAATAGCGAGTAAGCTTAAAAATATCTCAAACTGAAACGCAACAACAGATAGTTCTCGTTAAAATCGATAAAAGTATGCGATTTGCGCGTTTCTGGCATTGTTTCGACTACGAATTATGCATGAACTATGTACGGCGTGTAAAATTGAGTGAAACACAGCTTTTAATCGTCGAAATATCTCGAAGAATAAAGAAATAACAGATATTTCTCGTTAAAATCCACAAAAGTTTGCGTTTTGCGCGTTTCTGGCATTGCTTCGACTACGAATCATGCATGAACTATGTACGGTGTGTAGAATTGAGAGAAAAGCAGCGTTTAATCGTCGAAATATCTCAAAGAATAAAGAAATAACAGATATTTCTCGTTAAAATCCACAAAAGTTTGCGATTTGCGCGTATCTGCCATTGTTTCGACTACTAATAATTCATGAACTATGTACGGCGTGTAAAATTGAGTGAAACACAGCGTTTAATCGTCGAAATATCTCAAAGAATAAAGAAATAACAGATGGTTCTCGTTAAAATCAACAAAAGTTTGCGTTTTGCGCGTTTTTGGCATTGTTTCGACTTACGAATAATGCATGAACTATGTACGGCGTGTAGAATTGAGAGAAAAACAGCGCTTAATCGTCGAAATATCTCAAAGAATAAAGAAACAACAGATATTTCTCGCTAAAATCCATAACAGATTGCGATTCGCGCGTTTCTGCCATTGTTTCGACTACTAATAATTCATGAACTATGTACGGCGTGTAAAATTGAGTGAAACACAGCGTTTAATCGTCGAAATATCTCAAAGAATAAAGAAATAACAGATATTTCTCGTTAAAATCCACAAAAGTTTGCGTTTTGCGCGTTTCTGGCATTGTTTCGACTACGAATAATGCATGAACCATGTACGGCGCATAAGATTGAGAGAAAAACAGCATTCAAACTTTAAAATATCTCAAACTGGAACGAAATAACAGATAGATCTCGTTAAAATCGATAAATGTTTGCTATTTGCACGTTTCTTGCATTGGTGTGAATACGAGTAATGCATGATCTATGTGCGTCGTGTAGAATTGAGGGAAAAACAGCGTTTAAACTTTTAAATATCTCAAACTGGAACGCAATAGCAGATATTTCTCGTTAAAATCGAAAAAAGTTTGTGATTTGCGCGTTTCTGCCATTGTTTCGACTACGAATAATGCATGAACTCTGTGCGGCGTGTAGATTTGAGGGAAAAACAGCGTTCAAACTTTAACATATCTCAAACTGGAACGAAATAACAGATAGTTCTCGTTAAAATCGATAAAAGTATGCGATTTGCGCGTTTCTGGCATTGTTTCGACTACGAATTATGCATGAACTATGTACGGCGTGTAAAATTGAGTGAAACACAGCGTTTAATCGTCGAAATATCTCAAAGAATAAAGAAATAACAGATATTTCTTGTTAAAATCCACAAAAGTTTGCGTTTTGCGCGTTTCTGGCATTGTTTCGACTACGAATAATGCATGAACCATGTACGGCGCATAGAATTGAGAGAGAAACAGCGTTTAAACTTTAAAATATCTCAAACTGGAACGCAATAACAGATATTTCTCGCTAAAATCGATAAAAGTTTGCGATTTGCACATTTCTTGCATTGTTCTGAATACGAACAATGCATGAGCTATGTACGGCGCATAGAATTGAGAGAAAAACAGCGTTTAAACTTTAAAATATCTCAAACTGGAACGCAATAGCAGATATTTCTCGTTAAAATCGAAAAAAGTTTGTGATTTGCGCGTTTCTGCAATTGTTTCGACTACGAATAATGCATGAACTCTGTGCGGCGTGTAGATTTGAGGGAAAAACAGCGTTCAAACTTTAACATATCTCAAACTGGAACGAAATAACAGATAGTTCTCGTTAAAATCAATAAAAGTATGCGATTTGCGCGTTTCTGGCATTGTTTCGACTACGAATAATGCATGAACTATGTACGGCGTGTTGAATTGAGGGAAAAACAGCATTTCAACTTTAAAATACCTCAAACTGGAACGAAATAACAGATATTTCTCGTTAAAATCCACAAATGTTTGCGTTTTGCGCGTTTCTGGCATTGTTTCGACTACGAATAATGCATGAACCATGTACGGCGCATAGAATTGAGAGAGAAACAGCGTTTAATCGTCGATATATCTCAAAGAATAAAGTAATAACAGATATTTCTCGTTAAAATCCACAAAAGTTTGCGTTTTGCGCGATTCTTGCATTGGTGTAAATACGAACAATGCATGAACGATGTACGGCGTGTAGAATTGAGGGAAAAACAGCGTTTAAACTTTAAAATATCTCAAACTGGAACGCAATAGCAGATATTTCTCGCTAAAATCGATAAAAGTTTGCGATTTGCACATTTCTTGCATTGATCTGAATACGAACAATGCATGAACGATGTAAGGCGTGTAGAATTGAGGGAAAAACAGCGTTTAAACTTTAAAATATCTCAAACTGGAACGAAATAACAGATAGATCTCGTTAAAATCGATAAAAGTTTGCGATTTGCACGTTTCATGCATTGTTTCGACTACGAATAATGCATGAACTATGTACGGCGTGTAGAATTGAGGGAAAAACAGCGTTTAAACTTTAAAATATCTCAAACTGGAATGAAATAACAGATAGTTCTCGTTAAAATCAATGAATTTTTGCGTCTTGCGCGTTTCTGGCATTGTTTCGCCTACGAATA